>AMCV02000007.1:1529429-1542273 GCA_000350065.2 Colletotrichum orbiculare MAFF 240422
AGTTAAATAAATTAATAACTAGATTATAGTTATTAAGAATAATTATTAAATCTAACTAAGTAATATAGTTAATTAGTAGATCTAATAAATATTTATAAAATTAATATCCTAATTCTAAATAGAATAGAGAAATTATAAAACTAGTTTAGAAGATAACTTTATCTAAGCTAATTTTATTATATTTATTTACTAATAATATATTAACCTAGAGATATAAGAGAAGTTATATAAGTAGAAGCTTAAAAAAGTATAATAGGGAGAATACTAATTATTTATATAGTATTATACTAAATAATTAGTATTATACTAAAACCTAAGTATACTTAGATTTAAGTAAAATAAAGGAGAAATTTTAATCTATTTTTACTAATTATATTTAGGTTTGAAAAAAGAAATAGAAAAATTTAAAGTTTTAATCTTAAAAACTAGAGATATTATAATAGAAACTAAGAAACTATAAGAATTCTAATAGTATTATACTAGTAAACTAATATAAGATAGGAAATATAAATATCTATATATAGGCCTGTAACTTTTCTAACTATTCCTACTTTTATAAATAGTAAGATAAATAAGGTTATTAATTCTATTAATACTAAATAGTTAGTAATAAGATATTAATAAGTTAGGTAATATTATACCTATTTTAAACTAGAGAACTACATATATATTAACTATACTATAGATTATAGAAACTTACTTTTTATACAGTAAGACTAAGTATAAAGCTATAAACTATAAGAATAAAATAAGTATAAATAGGATACTAATAGTTATCTAGAAGTAGAATACTATAAGGTTTTATATTTTAATATAAGTTGTTAATACTAGTTTTTATATTAAAGAGATCTAGGGAAATAAGTAAGTATAGAAATAAAGCTAATAATTTTTATATTAGTTAAAAAGTTAGTCCTTATAAAGAAGATAGCTAAAAGCTTAATAATTATTTTCTAAAGTATTAAGGAGAAGGAGGTAATAATAAATATAGATTTATACTTATAAGTTAACTTTATTAATAAGTAACTAGTTATATTACTAAGACTAATTCTAGCTAAAATAATTATACTTATTTTAAAAAGATTTAATAATTTAGTATTAGAACTAAAGAAGTTATACTAATTAATATTCTTTTTTATAAACTTAAATAATTATTTATAGAAGTTATACTAACTATTTACTAATACTTACTAACTAGAAAGATATATAGACTTCCTATTAAAATAGTATTCTATAAACTAAAAAAGTATTATAATAAATACCTAGATAAATACTTAGTATTATAAATATATATCTATTATTAAACTAGAAATATTTATATAAAAGATTATTAAGAATAATAAGATAACTTATATACTATATATTAATAAAATAAGAGAAAATCTTAAGGCTTATATAGAAATACTTAGGGAAAAAAATAAGGTTATTATAACTATAGATATCCCTAAAGAACTTATAAATAAGTAGGGAGTATTTAATAAAATTATAATAAAGTTTATCCTAATCCTTAAAGATACTAAGTATACTATTAAACTAAAACTAAATAAAAAACTACCCTATAAGCTTATATATCTACTAAATAAATAGTAACTAGAAGAATTAAAAATATATATTACTAAGAATCTAGTAAATAGATATATATAACTATCTATAAGTAAAACAAGCATACTAATCTTTTTTATCCTAAAGAAAAATAATTCCCTATATTTCTATATTAATTATAGGAACCTTAACAAGATTATAATTAAGAACTATTACCTACTACTACTAATCAGTAAACTTCTAAATAGATTCTAGGGAGTAATATAGATTTTAAAAATCAACCTTAAAGATACTTATTACTATATTAAGATTAAGCTAGAGAATTATTAGAAAATAGTATTTAAGATATAATATAGTTATTATAAATATATAGTAATACTATTTAGTCTTACTAATATATTAATAACTTTCTAGGTATATATTAACTACATACTTACTAACCTAATTAATATATACTATATAGTATATATAGATAATATTATAATATATATAATAGATATTAGAGAGGATTATACTAAAATACTATTATAAATACTTATTAAGCTATATAAAATATATTTTTTGCTAAACTTTCTAAGTATGAATTCTATATAGAAGAAATAAGTTTTCTAAACTATATAATTATTTAGGAAGGAGTAAAAATAGATTTAATAAGAATCTAAATTATTATTAAGTAGAAGTTATTAGAAATATTTAAGGAACTTTAGGTATTTTTAAGTTTTTATAATTTTTACTATAAGTTTATCACTAATTACTTAGGAGTAATAGTACTACTTATAGTATTTTTTAAAGGAGGAATAGAGAAGAAGGTTTTCTTATAACTAGAAAGTATGAAATCTATATTCTTAGTATTATAAAATACTTTCTATTTAGTAATTATTTTTAAGTATTAGGATCTTATTAAGAATATTAAAATAGAAATAGATATATTATAATAAGTAATCTTAGGTATCCTATTATAAAAAATAGAAAAGTAATAGTAACTAATTACTTATTATTCTAAGAAGCTTAGTAAAATAAAGTAGAAATAGGGAATAAGCTAATAGGAGCTACTAGTTATTATTAAAAACCTTAACTATTAAAAATATTACTTAATAGGATTTTTAAAAAAGTTTATAATCCTAATAAACTATTAGGCTTTAATAAGTATTATTATAATGCTAATATAGGATTTTTAGGGAAAACTTATTTATTAGATTTATAAACTTTTAGTATTTAATTTTGATTTAAAGTACTAGTTTAAGGTTATTAATCTAATAGATAGACTATTTAAATAATTAGATTATATAAAAAAAGAAGTAGAATACTATAATATACTACTAACTTTTATAAATAAACTATAACTTATTAAGCTATTATTAATAGATACTTACTAAAAGGTTATTAAAATTAAAAGAAGTTTAGAATTAGTAAAAACTTTTACTTAAATAATATAAATATAAGAAAAATACTTTAGTATAAAAACTAGACCTAGAAGTAGAAGATACTTAACTTCCTAAAAATACTATTTTAGTAGGGATACTAGAAGTATAATAATAATTATAACTATAGTTACTTATAGTAAAGAAATATATAGGATAATAGAGAATACCTAATAAGTATTAGTAGGTAAAGAGAACTTATAAGAAGCTAGAATTATTATTTTAATATAATATATCTTATATTTAATAGTAAGGAGTTTTATAAAAGATAAAATAGTATATTCTATAAGAAATTCTAAAGATATTAAATAGGTTATTAAAAAGCTATAGACTTATAATAAAAACTACTAGATATATATAGAAAAAGCCTAAAGAATAACTAATAACTAGAAAAGTTACTTAGTAAATATAAAAGGGATATTTTTCTTCTAAAGAAGACTAATTATACTTAATATAGAATCCCTAAGATATAAAATTATTTACTTATATTATAATAAAAATAAGGTAAGCTATATAAATACTAATAAGATTTATAATTTTATAAAATAGAACTTCTATTAGAATAATATAGCTATAAATATATAAAACTATATAATATTATATTAGATCTACTAAGGGATTAGAATATTAAAGTATAAGTTATATAACTAGTTATAATTTCTATTTATCCTAATAAGACTATTTTAAGAAATTAGTATAGATTTTATTATAAGACTTCTAAAAAATATTTATTAAAATAGTAATATATATAATACTATCTTAATTATTATAAATAGGTTTATAAAGTTTATAATATTTATTCTAATAACAAAGAAGATAATAGTTATAGAACTAATAGTAATACTCTATAAAAAAGTAGAATATTAGTTTAATACTCTAGAAAATATTATTAATAATAAGGATAAACTATTTATAAATTAATTTTAAGAGGAGTTTATAGCAGAATAACTAATTAAACAATAGCTATTAATAGTATACTATTTGTAAATAGATAGTTAAATAAAACGAATATACTAAATATTAAAATATTACCTTAAAGTATTTATTAGAAGTTTACTTACTATCTAAATAGTATAACTAAAAAAAACTATATTTATATATAATAATAATAAATATAGTACTACTAAATACTTATTAATAAAAAAGCTATATAAGTTCTACTTAAAAATAGTTAAATATATAGTAAAAAAAAACCTAATAGTATAAAATATTATAAAATAAGTTATTTATATTAACTAAATATATTACTAAATAGCAGAATATTAGTAAATAGTAGTTAAAAATTAGTCGAAAGTATATAACTTAAAATATTAACTATATATATATAATTAGGAAATAGTTATCAGGCTATTAACAAAAGATTTTAAATTTAAATATAAGAAGTTAGTATTAAAATATATTAAAATTGTAATAGTAGAAAAAATAAGAGAATAAGTATATAAAATATATCTACTAGAATAATACTACTAGATATATAATATTTTCCCTATTTCTTTATTTAAACTATAGATAAAATAGTAAAAAAATACTAATAACTAGACTATCCTCCTTAAGTTAGAAGATAACCCTATAGAATAAGAAGTAGAAGAAATTATAGGGAAGTAAGGAGATAGAAATAATAAATACTTTTTTATAAAATAAGTTAGGTAGCTTATAAAGTATAATATATAAGAAACTATAACTAACCTAAGTAATATATAGGAAACTATTTAGAAATTTGAAAAATAGATAATCTAGTATTATAAGAAGTAAGATAATTAGTATAATATTAATACTAAATACTTAGTAATAATATCTTAAAGAAAAGAGGAGAAATAATTCTATTAACTATTTAAACAACTTGAATATTATTCTAAGAGGTATATTTTTAAACTAGAAAAAACTAATATACTTTAGTAATAACTCGACTAATATATATAGATAATATAATCTTTATACTTAAAACTTAGGTATATTCTTATAAAAGTATTTCTAACTTTTTTTATAAGTATAGTAGGAATAATAGGTATTATAAGTATAATAAGTACTATAAGTATAATAAGTACTAAAAATATAATAACCTATTTAGTAGTAAGAGTTTTTTTAATAACTATAGTTTTTTTTATTAGAATAATTTTTTTAGAAATAGTAGTTTTAGAAGTGGTAGATTTTCTAATAGTAGACTAATAACTACTAAATATAAAAACTATAGGAATAGATAGAATAATATTAAAATAAGTTTTATACTTCTTAGTAGGAAGTCTTTCTACTTAGATACTATCTATAGCTTTTTTTTTAATATTAAATAAAATAGTATTATTAGGAGTAAGGTAACACTAAGGGCTTACTAAGTAGATTTCAATAGAAGAGGCATAATTACTTATAGTAAGTATAGTAATATTATTTTTGCTATTAGTATAATAAGGGGGCTATAAAGGGATTTCTAAAACTTTAGATTCTCTACTTTTATTATCATCCTAATTATTACTACTACTTTTACTTTTACTAGTAGTAAATAACAGTAAACTAGGAATATATATATAGTAAAATATAATAATATTAGACCTATAAAAGATAAGGCGACTACTAATAATAGTAATAGAATATTTAGATATATTATACTTAGAGTATTTAATAAAATAATAGTAAAAATTATTATTAAATTAAAATAGTCTTAAAATAGTAAGAACTTTAGTACTTTTAAGCACTAAGGTATAATAAGGCGTATTAAGGAAATAAATAAGTTATTGTTCTAAAGTAATAATAAGGCTATTATTATAAAGATAGATAAACTATATAGCGGATAGTTAGTAAAACGCTTCTTCTATAGATTTTAGAATATTAAACTATCCTATTAATTAGTAGTAATAATAAGGTAAGTATTTAGTAAACTTATAGTAATAAAACACATAACATTTAAATACTAACAGACAGCCAATATCTCCTAAAAGATAAGATATTTTATACTAAGCTTCTTCTTCTATATATTTATAAGAAAGTTATAAATAATATTACTTATATACTACTACTTTACTAAAACCTTAGTAAAAGTATAAAATAACTTACTTTTATACTTAGGAGTTAAAACTTTTTACTTAAGTATTTAGTAATAGATAATAGTTTAGTTCTAAGTTACCTAAGTAGTACTATATAATTTAAATAGAACCTAAATAGTAAAAGTTAATAAAAATAGCGAATATATAGTAAAAGAACGACTTATATTATAATATTTCTACTTATTTTTTTTGTAAAAGATATATTTTAGTGTATAGTTACTAATAATACAAAGTAGTTTTTCTATATTAAGATAGAATAATAATAGATAGCTAAAGTAGGGTGAGTAGTTGTTAAGCTCTAGGTATAAGAAACCCTTATTAGGAACTTCTTTACTATTATAGATAAATATTTAGAAGATAATAGTAATAATAGTAATATAAGATATCGTTAGGAAACATATAGTATATAAATAATAAAAAAGAAAAAAAAAAGGGAAGAAAGAAAAAATAGTAAGCTAGGAATAATTAGTAAGATAATATAGAAGGATATTAAAAAAATAAAAATAATAAAAATAAAAAATTAAAAAATAATAAGATATATATAGAAGAAATAGATGATACTTATTAAATATATAGTGAAATAATATAGGAAACTATAGTAGAATTAAAAGACTATTCTTACTAGAATAATACTATAAAGTTTAAAGGTATCGATATATCGCTAGGATAATAATAAATATGTTTATAAATAATAGAAGGAGCGATAGGATATTAATAATAATAATAAAAAAAATTAGTTCTATTATTTAGATTATAAAAAATCACTTAAATAAATAATAATATTATAGCGGAATAATTATAAATATTAAAAAAGTATTTAGTATAATAAATAGTTAGTAATAATATATAGGTTTTATAATAGATATTAAGGAGTATGTAATTATAGCTTCAGGGACTAAGGTTTTTAGAGGGGGGGATAGTTATAAGGATATATTAATAAGACTACGTAATATGCCTAATAACTAGCTAGCTATAGCTGCTAAAGTACTAGAAAGAGTTTTCAGCTAAAGGATTATAACTTGGATCCTTTAAGTAATAGTCTATATAGTAATATAGACCCTACCTATATATCTAAACCTTTCCTAGTCAAAGCCTTTAGCTATACTCTTACATATTTATAGAGAGAAGAAGAATTAGTATATATTACTATTAGTATTATTAATATTTTCAAATATTTAGTTATTTATCTAAAAGTAATAGAAATTATATATTTTATATTAATTCTTATAGTTATATTATAGACTTTAGAAGTTAATATACTTTATTCAATTCTTTTTAATTTAGTAGAAGAAAAGTAGATAATATTACTTCTAAATTTAAAGACATTGTTATCCTTAATATTTCTCTCTATTTTTAAAATAATAATAAATCCTAATTAAGATATTATATCTTTATTATTAGTAAACGATCTATTGATAATAATATAGAACTTTATCTCCTTAATATTTATAAAGATAGATGTTAAGTCTCGTTTTAAATTATTTATCTATTATATAAAATACTTATTAAATCTCTTAATATTTTCTTCTATTAAGTCTTAGTATTAAGCTATAGTAGAAAAATTAAAATAAGTTTCTAGTTAATATATAGAAGCTATATATATTTCTTATAATTGTTATTTAATATATACTAGTTTTACTTTATTAGAAATATAGTTAATAAGTCTAATCTTCTTACTTTGACTTCTTAAATAAGAATTATATTACTATTATGTTTAAGGGTTATTAAATTTACATTAAAAAGAAGGGACGTATTATTTATAAGTATTAACTTTAACTTTACTATAAATCCTACTTATTAAAATTCTTCTTCTTCTTTATTATTTAATTTAGATAAGTAGAAGTTAAAAGTATTATCTATCTAGATATTTATAATATTGAAATATAAGTTATTTATTCTAGAGATTATAAGGTATAGGTTATCTAATAAGGTTTCTATTTTTAGTCTCTCTTTATAGTAGCTAGAATATACTATCGACTAGTATATATCTAACTTTATAAGGCTATATAATAATTAGATATTAATAATAATAATAGCTTCTAGGTATATTTACTATAAACTAATAGCTAGTTCTATTAAGATAAGGTAATTTAGTAATATTTCTATTTATATATATATTTAAGTAATATTATAAAAATAGATTTCTATAGAAATATTAGAATATAGTATTACTAATAGTATTAGTATAAAGTAATAGTTAATTTGTTATATTATTAGTAATTATATAAGGATATTAGTATTTTACCAATTATTAAATCTCTTAATAACTAGACATAACTTGTTATATAGTATATTATTAGTACCTTTGATTTTAATCATAAGCCTGAGGCTAAAGATTTCTATTTATCTATATTTTTAGATATTAAAATATTTCAAATATAATATTCTTTTTATTAATAAGACTTCTTACCTTTTAGTACATCATTCTTCTAAAGGTTTATTCAGTATTATAATAAGGCTATATTAGTAGAGATTAATAGTCTTAGCTAATATTTCTATTTCTTTTATTATAAAATAGATATTATAATATATAGTATTCAAGAGGTTAGTTTTTATAATAAAGATATTATTCTTATATAGTTATCTTTATTACTTTAGCTTTTCTTTAAATATTACTATTATAATTGTTGTTTTAAATAGAATCTTTTTTTAACCTTATTATTATAAGGATTCTTGTTATTATTCTCTTCAACTTGAAGTAAGTAGTATAATTTAACTATTATTACTTAGGAAGTATTAGGCTTCTTTTCTATTTCTATAATATATATCTTTTTATTAGTTAAGATAAGTCTAAAAGGTTTACTTTAACTTTAGTATTTTTAGTAGATATATATATCTAATTATAGTAGGTGTTAATAGATAGATATTATAGAAAGATTATTATATATATTTAAAGTATCTAATATTTAATATTATATATAGATCTTTCATACTTCTTCTATTACTTTCTAGATAATTATTATATATTTTATAATATTTGAAAATAGTAGTAATAATATATTGAGGTATAAATATACTCTGAAAATAAGTAGGATTAGTATAAAGTTATAAAAACTATTAGTATTATTAACTATCTTAATCATATTTTGGAGTATTTCTTTTCTTAGTATTTCTAGTATTTTACTTTAGATAATCTTATAAGTTTTCTATAGGAAAGAATAATATTATTTAATCTTACTAATATTATTATAAGTTTTAATTAGTATAATCTTTACTTTACTACTTATATTATTAGCTTTTCTTTTTAAACTCTTAGTAGTAAAGTTATTTTTTATACTAGTAATAATTCTATCTAGAGGATTTTAATATATATTAATTTAAGATACTTTTAAAATATATTATATATCCTCTATAGAAATACTCCTTATAAACCTTATAGCTATTAGTTATATTGAAGGTCTTTGATCTAATTAAAGTTATATGCCTCTTGGGACTTTTGAAAAGAAGCTATACTTAGTAGTTAGCTCCTACTTTATTTATCCTATAAATACTACTAGTTCTGAGGAACTTTTAAATCGAAGAGATCTTAAGTAGTAATAATACGGTTAGTTAATATAATAGTTAATAAATAGAAAGTATATATATATTTATATTTATTATCATTACCTTTTAGAAGATTATAATTAGTTATATAATATTAATACTAGCTAGCTATAATACTTATTATTAGTTATTAATAGTTACTAGCTATTAATAGCTACTAGTAAGAGCTAATAGCTAGTAGTAATTACTATACTTAGTTTATATAACTAGTAGCAATACTAGTCGCAATTACTTACTGTAGGATTCGAACCTATTACTCTTACTATAAAACGGTAAAAGCTAGCTAGACGTTAAACTACTACGTCAAGTGGGGAAACCTTATAGTTATAAATATTATTAATATATTAATTATATATAGTATAAGCTTATTATTATTAAGATATGTAATATTAATAGTAATCTCTATATTAAATTTATAGTTATCTTTAAAGCTGAATTCAAATCAATATAATATCTTGTTATTTACTTAGTATTAGTAGTAGTGTTTTATAATTATTTTAATCTTACTAGTAGTTATAGTTTAGTTTGTTGTATTAAAGATATTATTTAACTTTTAAATATTAAAGTAATTAAATTTCTTATAGAATTACTATATTTCTATTTCTATAAGGAAGTTAATAGTTTTATTATAGGGACTTTCTTAGACTGAGAATTATAGATATTCATTATATTTTCCTATTAATAATAATATTCCTTCTTACTTAATTTTATTATTAAGGTTATTAAAATAGATTTAGAATTGATTTATATTAAGGAGATTAAGGAGAAATAGAGTAGCTATTAGTATAATATTAAAGTTAATATTTCCAAAAGGTTTAAATATTTAAATTATATTAAGATTTATAATATTTTATTTATTTCTAAATCTTATATTTATTTTTAGAGTAATCTTATTAAGTTATGTATGAAGTATAATCTTCTAGAGGGTTTTTAACCATCATATATTTCTTATAAATAGTCTTCCTACTTCTATATTTAAGAGGATATTTTTAAATATAATTCTAGAAAGCCTTAAGATTAGGAAGATTTCTAGTTTAATTAGTATTATAAAATAGTAATAAGTATAATTCTAAAGGATTTCTATAAGCTTCTTAGGATTAATTATTCTATTTTTCTCACTATTTATAATTGTGAAGTAGATTCTTATAAAGTCTTTATTTAATATTTTACTTATATTATCATATAATATTTCTATCGTCATTCCTATTAGTATAATATTGTTGAAATATATAGTAATTCCTATTACTAATCCTATATTAATAATCAGTATCTTTTTAAAGTACAATATTACTACTTTATACTTTTAGTGGTATATTTTATTGATTAATATTCTATTACTAATTTTAAATATATTTAATACTTATTATATATATTTCTACTTTGAGGTTTCCTATAAAGTAGCCTGAAAGTATCACTATTACTTAATTAGTATAGAAGTTAATATAATTATTAGTAGTTAAAATATTAATTATACCTATAGTTATTATATATATAGTCGGCTAGAAGTTAGTTATAATCTATAATATAATTACTTTTTCATTTAGATTATTATTATTAGTTTCTAAAGATTTCTATAATATATTTATATAGTTTATTCATAGTTAGTTTTATCTTATTAACAATATTTCAGGGAATATTAATTATATTATATATTTAATATATGGTTATATATATCTCTTTATTAATCTTTTCTTATAAGTCTTAAAGGTATAAATAGATATAATTAAATAGGTTAATCTTTATTTTTATTATTTTTATTATTTTAACTATATTAATATAATTATAATTTTTAGTAAATATCTTAAGGCTTATACTTTTCTATATCTTATAATAGTTATAATAAGTACAAGGATTTTCAATTTGTTTCTAATTATAATAGCTATTTAGACAGTTAAGAAGTTATTTTAAATTAATATAACTAATATCTTCTAATATATATATAATCCCGCTTGATGTAGTGGTTTAATATCTAGCTGGCTTTTACTATTTTATAGTAAGAATAGTAGGTTTGAATCCTATAGCAGGCAACTATAACTAGTAGGTATATACCTTCTAATTATATAAACTAAGTATAGTAACCGCTACTAGCTATTAGCTACTACTATTAGCTATTTTATAACTAGTAACTATTAACAACTAGTATTAAATACTACTAGCTAGCTAGTATTAGTATTATATAACTATAATCCTTTAAAGAAGTAATTATAATAGATATAGGCCTATATATACTTTCTGTATTTATTAGTAATTATATTAACTAAGTATATTATACTACTTAAAGTTTCCTCTATTTAAATAGTTCCTTAGTACTAGTAGTATCTATAGGGTAAATAAGATAAGAGCTGACTACTAGGTATAGCTTCCTTAAAAAGGTCCCGAGAAGTATATAACTTTAAATAGATCAAAGACCTTTAATATAACCACATATAATATATATATAATTACCTAGTTACTATATTATTAAATATTCATCCTATAGAGTTCTATCTAATATTATAACTAATATATTTAGTAATAAATATTTATATTTTATTTTTAAAGATATTATAGTTTCTATTTATATGTTTATTATTTAATTAGTATATCTTACTAAATAATATTTTAATTTTCTTATAAAGTTAGTTAAAAGTAATATGCTACTTTAGGGATATCTAGTAGCTTCTTTTGAAATGTATATAAAACCTTAGGAATCTTTATAATTCTACCTATTATTACTCTTTTTAATTAGATTTATTTTTTATAATAAGGTTTTATATAGAAGTAATTATCTAGGTATTTAATTTAGCTAGTTATAAGTTAAGTATTAATATACTCCTGATAGTTAATATTAATAGTATTAATTATATTAGAATTATTTCTATTTTGAATGTTTTAGTATGGAAAGGTATTATTTCTTAATAAGTATAAACCTTCTAACTTTTAAGAGTTATTTAATATATTTTAAACTCTTCTTAATTTCTTATCTTAAATAGTAGTAGTTGTTCTAGTTAGTTTTAATATTTTTCTTATCTATTAAATTAGTATATCTTTATTAAGTATTTCTACTAACTTCTCTTTTATAATCTTCTTATTAATAGGGAAATATTTTCTTCTATTAATACGATAGTTTTTAAATAGTCATAATATTCTTCTTTCTATTATACTAAAGTATATTTCTTCTTAGTTTTAGAAAGCTTCTTAATAAATATCTTATAAATCCTTAAAATAGAAATCTTAATCTTTCTATATTTATATATAATAATAAATATATATACTATTAATACTTTTATTTCTATTAGGAAGTATAACTTATTCTTCTTATTATTT
>AMCV02000007.1:1542569-1569987 GCA_000350065.2 Colletotrichum orbiculare MAFF 240422
AATAGAAGTCTTCTTTTAGTAGACTTCTATATATATCTTTTAATTAGAATTCTTAAAAATCTCTAAAGATGAATCCTATCTAATTATTATACTTAATGATATACTTAATAATATATATAAGATAGTATAATTATTTATAACTAAGAATAATATTAAAGCTAGTATAATTATTAAGTTAATCGTTTTAGCTATAGTTATATATTATAGCTATATAAATATACTACTGATAGTAGATAGAGATAACAAGGGATAAAAACTAAATATTATAAATTATTATTATATATCTATAAGTATATAGAATAACATTTCTTTTTAGTATCTTATAGGAAGTAGATTGAAAAATAATAACTATTATACTTATTAAATAAGTAGTAATATCTACTTTATTAAATTAATATATAGTAATCCTTCTTATACTATTTCTTATATTTATCTTTTTTCTTTATATTCCAAATCTTACTATTAGCTATTAAGAGTCTTTCCCCTCTAATCTCTTTTTTAATAATTATATTTAGCTAAGTAGTAAAATATCTTAGTATCTATTTAGATCTTCTTATTTCATTTAATAAGTAATATTAATTAGTCTTCTTATATTATTAATATATTGATAGATATTTAGAGAAGTAAATATTTAGGGAATATTTAGAGAAAAGAATAATAAATAATAGTTTTATAATAATTTTAGTTTTAATATTACTTATTATAATATTATAAACTTACTAGTTTTCTAGATATCCTTATAAGGTATTTATTATAATTACTTATAGAATACTTAAGAAGAAGTATTAAGAATACTTATAGTTATTTTATATTATTAGTTTTTCTATATTACTTCCTAGGATCTCCTCATTAAATAAAATAAAGTGTTTTATTTAGATTTTCTTTCTTATTAATATAATATATAGATTTAATTCAATTATTAAGGTTTAAATACTAAGGTTTAAATCATTTATAATCTTTAGGTTATTATTATTAGGAGAAGACTTATTATAGTATTATAATTACTAAGTTATTTTCTTATTATCTTTCTATCTATTAAATATATATAAGATATTAAGAAATAATAATAAGGGATAGTAATTTACTATAGATTTTCTTTTCTTATTGATATTAATTCTATTATATTTATTATTTTGTTTTTACTTTAGTAAATTAGTAGAGATCTAGGTTATTAATTTGTTATATAATAGATATAGATATTATTAAGTTAATAAGTTATTATAAGTTTATCTTTTTTCCCTATTTCTATTTTATAACTCTCTAGAAGTTATATTAATATCTTAGGGTAATATATAAATATAATAGTTTTAAATTTATCTGTTTTTATTATATAGATTCCTAGAGACTTTCTTAGGAAGTATTATAAATCTATCTATTTAGATTATTCCTTACTAAGTTATAGTTTAATAGTAGTAAATAATATTAATAATATTAAAATACTATTAATTAGTATTAGTTTATCATTAGTAAATGTTATAATTAATGAATTATATAAATAGTATATAATTAGTTATCTCTATTTATAATATTTATATATATATATATATATTATAATATATATATATGCTATATATTGTAAGAATAAATCTATATAATAATCTTTCTATTCTTATTGGTTTAAATAAGTAGGTTAACTACTCAGTTACCTACTACTATAGTGTTAGCTACCTTAATACTATATTTAATCTAATGAAAATATATAGAAGAAGCTTAGAGTATAGATATCTATCTTTCTATAAATAATACTATAGATTCTAAATTAGTAGTTCTTATAACTACATTAAATAATTTATAAGTCTAATTATATAAATTTCAGGAAGTTACTTATTACTCAGCAATTCTGAAAAGGCTACTTAGTATTAGTACTAATTATGTTAAACTATTTAAATATAGAATCTTAATATTCTAACTATAAAACTAACTACTTTTTATATAGATAGTACTATATAAACTAACGCTTTGATAAATAGAAGATAGCTTTATAATATAGTAAAAACTTATTATTATAATATATAATAAGAATAAGTACTATAGCTAAGAAGTAGTCTTCTATAAGCTATCTAACAATACTACTAAGTAAATATATATAGAGAAATATATAAAGTAGTAAAATACTATCTAGACTATTAATTACGCTAAGCTAAATATATAAATAATCTTTATAATCTTATTATTCTATGTAAGTACTTATCTAATAGAATCTATTTAGATTTTCAAAGAATAGGTAAGTAGTATCTTGTTAAGACGAGAGATACTTTTATTAAATAGTTAGAAGTATAGTAGCTAAATAAGATAACTTCTAAAGTTATTATATATTTTCTTTAAGAAAAAGTAATTATTTAGTACAATTTCTATAATATACTTGATATAAATAGTCGGTTAGAAAATAAGTAGTATATTATTACATTTAATAAGTAGTATAATATAAAATAGCAAGTGACTTCTACTTATAGTCTATTGGCTAATAGTATTATTAAAATTAGATATTAATTTATTATTTATATCTTGTTAGTCTAAATAGTAAGGAGTAGTAATAAAGACCTTTAACTCCTACTACTTATAGTACTATTTATAGACTTTATTTGGTTACTTTTGCTCTGTACCTGGAATGGTATCTAAGCTCTTCGCCCTATATATGGATTTAACTGTACTATTTATAGACTAAATAATAATTTAAATATTAATAAGATATACTTCTTTCTATCTTAAATATAATTATAAAATAATAATACTAATTAAGACCTTAATACTTATATAAAGAGTTTTAGATCAAATATCTATATTAATAAAAGAAGAAGAATTATAGCTGAAAGTAAGGATATTTATATAGCAAGATAAAAATAAAGATAAAGCTAGAAAAATAATTATAGAATAATATTAGAAAGTAGTAGGAAATTTCAATATTCAATAGACTAATACCTTTTAAGATAAGAGACTAGAAATTAGGAATCTTATATTAATTTATAATATAAAGAAGATAATTAGTAAGTTATTAGAATAGAAGTCAGAGTACTATTAGATTAAGTTGTTTTAAATCTTTTTATATATATTAAACCCTTCTTTATATAAATTAGTAATCTTATTAGAAAAGAAAATTTAAAATTTAACTTATAGTAGTAATTACTAAAAGAAACTTACCTAGATACCTATAAAATACTAAGAACTATTAGACTTAAATATTGATAAATCTAGGTTAGAATTAAAGCGAAAGAAGTCTTCTTAGTAAAAGATAAGCCTGTAAATATTAAAGAGGTAGAAGATTATAAGAAATTTATAGTCCTAAGAGAAAGTAATAGTAATAGGAAAGATATATTTTTAACTTAATGATAAGTATACCTATTAAGTATTTAGAGAATTATCAATATAATACTAAAACATTCTATATTAAAAATCTATTTCTCTAAATTAAATTTAGAAAAATAAATAGTATATTAAGAAATACCTCTCTAGAATTCTAATTTCTCTCTAAATAATATTTAGAAATATAGGTATATATTTCTAAATCTAAAAGAATAATTCTATCTATTTATTTCTTTTTATTATATATTTTATAAAGAAACATAATTTTCTATCCTTAAAGTCTAGAATTTTAAACTCTAAGTTATTATTCTAAATTCTAGAGAGGAAAGGTTATAAGTTAGAGAAGATAATACTTTATTCTACTATTTCTACTATTTTAAAATATTAAAAAAACTAACTTTAAGGTTTAATAATTAGAATATTCTATTTTCTTTTTTAAATCATATAGCTATTTATTCTAATAACAAAATTAGGTATTTACAAAAATATAATAAAGAATAAAAAGTATAATAAAAAAAGACTTTATTTATATTTATAAATCTATTCTATATTCTTTATTTCTTTTGTTTTAATATATCTTTTATTAAATTAGAATTCAACTAAGAATTCTCTATTTTATAGTTTTAACTCTTTACTATACTTTAATATTCCTCTAGATATAAGAAAATAACTTATCTTAGAATAGCTAAAAAAGGAGATTATATATAAAAAGATAGGTAGTATATATAAGAATAGTATTAAGAATACAATATAATATCTTCTATAAAAAAAAGATAATATTAAAAAGTTAGTTAAAGTTAAAATAAGTTATTAATAAAAACTTAGTTTCTTTAAGATTCTAAAAGATTTTAGACTTAGGAATAAGAAGTCTATTATACTTACTATATAACTAATAGCCTGTATTAAAGGATATCTAACTATAACCTTTTTACTGCTAGATTTTAATATAGTTAAAATTATAAATCTCTTAAGTCTTATAGAAGAAGTAGTTAGTATAAAGAGTTTTAAAAAGAAATATTTAAAATAGAAATTGTAAACTTAAAAGCTAGTTTTATTATTATATATAATATATACTTACTCCTTATAGTAACTATAAAATACTATATTCTAACTACTATACTCCTAAATAAAAACGTTATATAAAATGACTAGGTAATTAATAATCTTCTAAATCTACTAATTATTAGAATAAGTAATAGTTTAATAGATAAAAACTCTTTATTAGAATATAAATATCCTTTTAATTTATAAGTACACTTTCTTATAATCTTATAGACTTATAGAAATATACTAGAAAGTTACTTATATAATTTAAAGCTCCTTATAGATTTAGAGCTATAGTATAAATACTACTTTAAAATACTTATTCTAAGAGATGTTAAGATATAGGAATATAAGACTAGTAATTACTTAGTAAATAAGTTAACTTATAGAAAAAGATAAAAGGGGTATTAATAATCTATAGTTAGTTTAATAAAAAGAATAAAGACTTATAGGTATATATTACTAACTATTTTCTTTGATATAAGAAGGTTAATATTATAAATTAAGTAAAGAAAATAAGGCTTCTTAAGTTTATAAAGATGAAAAATATTAGTATTTTTAATTAAAATAAAGTAATTATGTTAAATTATAGTTAGGAGAAACTAATTATAAATAAGTGAAGTAATAGTTAGTAGGTTATAGATAAGAGAAGGAGAAAGATTAGTAAGATACAAGTTAGAAGAAGTCTTTTTATACTTCTAGTTATAATAAATATATAGTTATAATTAAAGTAATACTAAAAAATCCTACTAGTTATAAAAGAGAAACCCTTTTATCTAAAAGACTAATTATACTTCTTAAGTAAGTTAGTTAAAAGTAGTATATTTATAAACTTAGGGTTATTTAAATAAATACTTTTACCTTCTAATGAAATTTTAATTCTCTCTTTAATATATTAATAGATATATCTTAACTTTCCTAAATCTAAGTAAGACTTTTATTCTAATAGATACTTTCTCTAAAAGAAATATCAGTTAACTTTTAATTTAAATCTATAAATATTCTTATTATTACTTAGATAATTATCCTTTTTATTTAATACTATTTAAAAACAATCCTACTGAGTATTCTAATAAGTTCAATAGAGTTTCTTATTTTTAATAATTTGCATATTTTAAATACCGATTAGTATCATTAGTAAAATATGAAATTAGAGACTTCTTATTTATTTTTAGACTTATAGAATAGGATAAATCTATTTCTTATAATAATTTCTAGGAGCTAGTTCTACTAAGTATATCTAAAAGACTATAATAACTATCTTCTGCTTTATATAGTTATATATAATAAGTAGCATAGAAATCCTAATATTAATATTAAACCCTTATAGAAATGACTTCTTTATTAATTTAAATTGTAAAGGCTAATAATAGTAGAATATTAATTTAGCTACTTCTAAGCTATAGTTATAAGAGATAATTATATCATAAATTGAAATAATCTTATAGAATACCTAATTAGATTATATAATGTTATTAGTTAAGTTAAATAGTAAGAGGTATTAGTTTAATAGACTTAGTTAATAGGTTTTATTTAAACTATATAGAATTATATAGTAGATATTCTAGTTTGCTATATAAGTATAAATAATACTTCTAAAGAGGAAGTTAGGTAATAAAACTAGTAATATATAAAAGAATACTTTATACTCCTATTCTTCTATATAGAAGTAGTATAATAACTTAGATAGATCTCCTAATAGATGAATAGTAAGGCTATATATAGTATTATAATATATAATAGACTAATAAGTATAAAGAGAAAAGATTTATTAAAATTTGAAGATTTATAGACCTATATATAAAAAGAAGTAGAAAAAGCTATTGTATTTAATAACTCGATAAACTCAAATTATGCTAACTATATAATATCTTAAGTAGGTATTAGTATTAATACTTCTTAATTAAGTATGATAAGTTCTTGCTATAGTAAAGATCCTATTTAGAAACTATAACTATAAGTATATAATAAGTAATTAATAAGCTAAATTCTCCTAGGAATTTTATAACTTATTACTACTTAATAAAATACTTATACTAAGTAGAATTATATAAAATATATAAAAAGTAGATTATTAATAGAATAATAAAGTTAATAAGAAAGATTAGACATTCAGAATATAAGGTGACTTCTTTAAATATTTTAAAGTTAATATTATAAAAAAGTACTTATTTATTATGATATTAGAAGTAGTATCTAGTTTTATTTAAATAAACAAGACCTAGCTAATTTATAAATCTCTTAACTATTTATCAAACTTAACTCTTTTATAAAAACTATTATTAATACTATCTAGAATACTACTTATTAGAATAGTCTCCTTGAAGTTAAAATTAGAAAGGTTCTTTAAATAATAATAGGAAGCTATATAGAAAGATTTAAAATATAGAGAAGTCGTTTTACTTAATTCCTAGTCCTTATAACTAAAGACTTACTAGAAAACTCTATTTGAATAAACTTAATAGACTAAGACTTATAATTAAAATGCTAAATAAAGAACTCAAGCTGATATTAGACGATAAATGCTTTTTTTAGTAAAAAACTAATATCTTAATAATAAATCTATATAACGTTATTTCCTAAGTTATTACAATATAAACCTAAAAATTAATTAACAAAACTTTACTATATAGTAAAACATAGTCAAATAAGAAGTCTACCTCTATAATACTAAAAACATACTATAAGTGATAGAATATCTAAACTTTTAAGAACTTAATATACTTTTCTTTTTAAATCTATAAGGTAGTCTTACTACTTATTAGATACCTAAAAGAATAAATCTATAATATACTAAGAGTAATTATAATACTAATAGTAACTTACTTGAGTATAAATAGTAATTAGTAAATAACTTATTAATAAATCTATGAGACGCTAATATTACTATATTCCTTATTAATAATAATAATATCTACTAGGTTAATCTTATAATTAATTGAATAATAAGAAAGATCTTTTATTCTAACTCTATATAAAAGAAGTTAAATAATAACTATTTCGTCAAAGTAATAGAATACTTACTATAGTTCTATATTAGCATAGGAATTTCGCCTGATATAATTAAGTTACTTGAAGCTGATACCTAAATAGGACTAATAAATCCTTAGTATAACTAATTTATCTATAGCTTTCAAAGAGTAGAATAGTCTAAAGTATTTATTCAGAATAAGATACTTAATATTATAAGTTCGCTATAAGTTTTAATAGATAAGTAATATAAATATAAAAACGAGATTCCTTTAGTCTTATATTAATTATTAGTAATAAGTAAATATTTTAAACCTTATGATAATATCTATAAGAACCTATTGATATAAGAAGTAACTCAGACTTATAAAAAGTATAAGATAATAAGTAACCTTTTACCTATTTTTAATAATAACCTATTATAAGTATTAAGAGGATATTTATAAAGTTAAATACAAATTAGACAATTATTATAATAACAATTAAAAGTATTAATATTAGAGAAGTTGATATTAAGGCCTTAGCAAATATTATAAAGTAAGACTTATTAGATTAATTTAGTTTTGATATAAATATTATATTAAAGCTTTTAAAATAAACTATAAATGTATATTCTATTTAAACCTACTCCTTTAATATTAATTTACTAAGTTCTTCTAATATTAATTCTATATTCCTAAGTTAATATATTACCCTCTATTAACTACTCTAATCTATATAACTATATAGGCTTTTCTAGTTATATAAAAAAGTAATTTAGAAATTTATAAGTTAATTATTAAGTTTAGATTAAGTAGAATATCTTTATTAAGTTAGCAACTTATATATTTCTATAGCCTCTAATATAGAAAAACTAGTTATAATTTATTTAGAAACTAATCTAGGATAATTATTAATAGGTAACTCATAAGTAGATAAGATTAGCTAGTAAAGATAAAACTAGAAATAGAGAGGAACTTAAGTAACTAGGTTAGTACTAATTATAATAGTATAAATAAATTCTCTTTTAATTAAACTTACTATATAAGACTTTTAATAAGTGTAAAAAAGGACTATAATAAACCTAGGCCTAAGGTTTCTTTTATTATAGAAGTAGTATATATATATAAGCTATAGGCCTATATCTATAGTATTTACCTTCTAAATAGTAATAGGAGATATAAAATATATATATTATTCTACCCTTTAGATTTCAAAGTACTACTTTAATAATGAAAGTCCTTTTTATACTATAGATCTACAAATATAGCGCTCTTTATTTAATCTATTTTTCTAGATTTATCCCCCTATTTTCCATTACCGTAGGATTCAATTTAAAAGAAGTTGTTTTTTTTAGTTGTTCTAGCCTAAGCGGCTAGCGCCTATTTTAGTATGTTATTAAGTTTTTTCTCTATAGAGATTGTATACTAAGTGTTGTATAAAGCTACCTGCTAGGTAGGGGGCTGAATATATAATATACTATTAGTAGTATTTAATTTCTATATAAGAAGTTAATTATATTATAATAGGAGCTTTTTAGCTTTTAGAGGGGTTTTAAATAATTTGATATATTAGCCATACTCTGTAGAGTATTGAAGGAGCGTTTTAATATATAATACTTATAAGACTTATAGCTATTATATTATTTACTTTTAAATGGTTTTAATACTACGAAACGACCTTAAGGTTTTGTTTCGCTTACAATAATATTTTTGTTAACAGATTATTGATATATAAGTATTTTAGAAGTATTTTAAAGGCAATACGAGTATATAATTATAAATATAGAAGAAGAAGATAATCTGCTTTTTAAGCTAGTAATATAGCTTGTTAATAATAAGTTTAAAGCTAAGGTATTAAAAACTTATTCTCTAGTAGTATTACTATAAGAGAGGAGATTTTTCAGAGTTATACAATATTTTATTGAAGTAATAAATGTTACTTAGTATTTAATAATCTAGTAGTATTTCTATATTAATAACTTTGTTAAGTATTATATATCTAAAAGTATTAATTATATTTTATTAAAGTAATTGGAGATCAAAGTAGTTAGTAATTACTATAAAGGTTTAGAATGTTATACTTAGTAGAATAAATATATAAGTCTTATAATTATCTTATAACTATTAATTTCGATAGATAATTAGTTGAGTTTTGATTTTTAAGAAGTATTTATACTTATTAAGTTTATAAGTATAAATTTAGTAGTATTTTAGAACTTTGAAACTTCTTTTAGAAATCCTATTAATCTTATTTTGATAGTATAATTTAATATAACCTTTCAAATAAGCTCATCGAATTACCACCATGACTTTAATATATCTATAAATAAATACCGCTAAGTAAAATATAAATAAGCGTAATAGGTTTTATTAAAAGGTTTTATATAGTAGAAACTTCTATTTTCGTATATTTGAAGTAGTTTCTAATGTCTAATTTGTTTTATAGTTAAAGTCTATTATTACAATTTATAACATTTATATTTTTAAGTGTTTAAAAAAGTTAAATTCCTACAATCCTTTCTAGTTAACTATTTAAATTATTCTATAGTTATAAGGAAGACTGTTTTAAAGTATTTTAAAATAACTAAAAGGTATTAATTGAAAAGATAGTTTGAAATAAAGATCTTCTCAATCAATCTAGTATAGGATTTTGTTTATCCTTTATACTTAATTCGTTCTAGAAATATCTAAGCTTTTTACTTCTTTATAGTTTTATTTATATAAATAAGATTATAGAAGAATATAGTAAGTGATTCTAGAAGGATTATTAATACGAATTATATAGTCTTAAATAGTACTTTATAAGGTCTAGGAATAGGTAATATATAGATATAAGATTTTAAACTACTATAGTTACTTCTTATTTTGATATAGACTAGTTTATTAGATTTATTACCGAAACTTAAAGAACTAGTTAATCTAGTTTCGAGTAGCTTTATTATAGTTATTTACTTTTGTAATTAGTAAGAAACTTTATTAGAATTAAACTATTTGAAGTTATTTTATAGAGAAGTTAAATCTTTATTAACCAAAAGGGTTTTATTAAAATAGATATTATGAGTTATTATAAGTTCATTTTGAAATAGGCTTTATGTTTAGTATCAATCAACTGAGAATTAGCTGACTAATAAGCTATTATAAATATGTTTCTTAAAGTATATTTATTAGTGATATTTGAGTTTTACGTCTATAGTAAGAATAAAGTATTGATATTTATAAGTATAGGAAGAAGTTGAATCTAGCGCTATAGTATTGTTTCTTTAAGTAATATTATGAATCTTTTAATATAAATTTTCGGAGTTTGAGAAATATATTAATACTTAGTTATAGAGAAATAATATTACTTATAGGACTTTCGGCTAAAGCTTATAAAGTAGTTCATTGTTATATTCAATAATTCTGATATATATTTTAATTCTTATTTTAATATATAAAGTATAGGAGAAGCTAAGAGCTCGCTCTCTACTATAGCTAGTAGTAGATATATTACCCCCTAAAGTATAGCTTTAGCCCTTCTACCCCTTTACTAAGTATTATAGCTAGCTCCTGATTAATCTAAGGCTAAGGCTCTTGTAGCTATAATAAATATACCTACTCTATATCAACCTTTTTAATAATAAATAATTAATAACTCCTTCTATAACAATATTAGACCCTTATACTTTTATACTTTTATAACTATATATAATTCAAATATCTCAAGATATTTAATTACTACTTACTATAAATACTCTATTCAAATATCTATTACCTTAATATCTATAGTCTAAATATCCCCTAAACTAAGTCATACCTACCCTTAAGACAAAACTTTATACCACTAATATAAAGATTCTCTATTATTAATATAAACTAGCTTATAATCTTTATATAAATATAATAAGACTTAGCTTATTTCTTTTAATTAATAATCTTAGTATATCAAATATAGCCAATATATAAATAATACTTATATAGAAATAGATATTTTAAACATAACTAAATAATCTTTAGATATTAATTCTTCTTAACCTTTTATTAATTATTTATTATAAGTTGAATAGGTTATAAGACTAGATTTATATTAACCTTTCTCTTTATATTATATCTCTATTTATACTCACTATTAATATTAATACCCAAATTCTTATGAATACTTATTTAAGTTATACTAGAGATTATACTAATTAACCCTGAATTTCTTTTTATCTATCTATCTATATAAAACTTCTCTTAACAATTTCTATAAGATACTATAGGTTATTCTTTTTATATTGATTTCAACTAATGGATTAATTCTTCTTATTAAGTAATCGGTTTAATATTAAATAAATCTATAGGGAGTATATACTAATTACAATAGTAAGCGTATTATTAGGTTAATAAAAGAGATAGTTTAATAGTAGAAGTTGAAAATCTCTTATATTTTAGATCTCTTGAGACGTTTAATAGACTACCTCTTAGGTCTAGTAAGAGTTTTATAAATTAAAATTCTAGGTTTATGAAGACTTCTATAAATTAGAATTTCAAGTTTCCTAAGAATTTTATAAATTAGAACTTTAAGTTATTTCTAATCTTTATAAAAGAGTATTTCTTATGAGATTTAAACTTTAGATTCCTATAGATTATAAGTATTGATCAGTTAATTAACTATTAAGTTATACTATTATGGATTCTTTGATTAATAATATTTCACTGAAGTTAGGCCCTTAGTATTTGACTTCTACCTTAATATTTAGATTAATTCTTTATTAAATAATTAGTTTACTTTCTTAAGTTATTATTTAAAGATGTACGTAATTTTAAGTAATATTCTATTTCTAAATTCAAAGGGATTTAGAATTATAATATTTAATTTGTCTATGTAAAAGCTTCACTTATTAGTAAAGATATTTTTGTAAATCTAATTGAACTTGTTATTAAAATTAATATTAATAAATATAATAAGGCTTTTGATTATATATAGTTGAATTATAAAGATAGTCTTCTGGGAATTATCAACAATAGTATTAAGACTCTTTATATATTTCATTATTTAAAAGAATTCTATAAACTAATTAGTTTTTCTAATTAGTTTCTGTTTTATAAAAAGCCTTTTAATATTACTTTTAGTAATTTTAAGTCTTTAGAAGAATATCTAATTATAATTAAAGAGTTTATTAATAGTTCGTCTTACAATAAGATTAATCTATTTAATTGAATAATTACTATTTTTATTTTAAAGAGTCTAAATAAAAGCGATAAAAGCTTTATTACTTTAATTATTTATAATTGTAAATTTAATAAAAACTCTTATAAATTAGATTCTCTATTCTCCAATTTATTAGATATCCTTGGAAAAAAAACGTAGATTCCTTCAACTAACTTTATAATGAAGAAGAATTTTAGGAATAGGATTCTTAAATGGTTCTTTTCTTAAAGTTATTAAGGAACTTTAGAAGAAATAGAAAGACATATTTATAGTTATTATAAAGAGATTGATTATATTAAAGAGATTTATGTTTCTTTGTATTCTAAGGAAAACTTCTATTTAAGTAAAACTTAAAATCAATAAGAGTCTTCTCAAGTGTTTAAGAAGAAGAAAGATAAAAAAGATAGGAATAATAATTTAGAGTTAAATAATATTATTTTAACTTATGAAGAAATAGTTAAAGAACTCTTTAGTAATATAGCTAAAGATCTTATATAATTTAATTCTAATATTAAAGAAGAAGAAGATGAAGAGAAGGAGGTTGAGAAGAGAGTAACGAAATTAAAATTATAATTCTAATTTAACTTTTTCCTAAAAGGATTATTCATAAAAAGACTCTAGGTATTTTAATTTTTAAAAAGATTTTATAAAATAGGAGTTCTATTAGATAGATTGAAACTATTCTATTCTTTATTACTATTAGAATTAGTATTTATATAGTTAGAAATATAATCTTCTGATTGATAAAACTAGTATTCATTTATTTATTAAATAGCGAAATATTAAGGAGATTACTTCAATTAATAAAGGTAATTTGAAAGCTAATTTAAATAATATTAAATGTCTTTTACATAATATTTATTTTGTATTATAATTAGATTTGAACTTATTAAGTCAATCTAAATTTGATATAATAAACCTATTATCTATTCTCTTAATACATTTATATTATATAATATTAACTAAAATAAAGTCTTATTTATAAGAGTTAAGATTGATAATCTCTATAAGTTTAGAATTTCTCTAAATACTTGGTTTTATATATCTATATTTTTAATCTCAAAAGCTTAAATTATACTATAGTAGAATAAGTTATATAAATAGTATTATTAACTCAATTAAGATTATAAAGATAATATTAATTATAAGTACTCTAGAAGAAATAATCTACTTATTCATAAAGTCTATCTTAAGGGTAAGTTTATTAATGAAGTTAATAGAAATTAGAATACTTTTAAGAAGTTTGAATATTATAATTCTGTTAACTTAGACTTTTATAGACTTATTTTACTAGAGATTTATAATTACTGTCAATAATTTGTCTCATTTATAGATAAGAATAATAGATATATCTAGGGAAAGTTATTAATAAGTAAAAGTTTGAAAGAAATTATTTCAACTTTTAAAGAGTTTATTAATATTTAGTTACTTTTACTTTATATTTAAAATAGTATCTAAGCCCCTCACTCTATATATAGATTTAACTATGAGTTTTACCTAATAATAGTATTTATAGTAATACTAGCATATAACTAGTTGAAATAGTAATAATATTACTTATTATTATAGATAATTATACCTTTAGTTCTAATGTTTAATTCTATGGTAGTAAAAAGCTTCACAATAATAATTAAGGGGGATTTTACTAAAACTAAGACTTAATATATATAACTAAAAGTAACTATTAAGATTATAGGGTTGAGAGGTTTTATTAACCTCTTAAATATAGAATAAAATAGAATATTTATAGAAACCAGGTATTTGATAATCTATTATTCTTCTATATCTTTTATAATAGAAATAAAATCTTTTTGAAATCTATATAACTACTTATAAAAGAAATATTATAGAATAGATATAAAGATATCTAATTATAATTATTATAATTAAAACTAGTACTTTATTAGAATAAGTCTTAATAAGATTATTTCTAATATTATAGTTAATAAATAACTTATAGATATTTAAAAGAACATTATCTGGTTAATTTATAACTTATTATGTTAAGTTAATAATATTAGGAACTATGTATCAATTAGATAATACTTTAATATTAATATATTCCTATGATACTAATTATTAGATATCTTAGGATATTATAGTAATATAATTATAGAGGTTTTAAAAGTTATCTAGCTATATTAGAAGTATTTATATCTATATAAATATTATTTATATATTAGCTATGTTTAATATATTAAGAGTATTACTTAATAAGAGTAGGCTAAGTCTTATGATACTTATATGAAGATTATAAATTAATTTTTACTAATAGTAGAGAACTTTTGTATTAGTAGTATAAAGTCTCGTCTTAAATATAGGTTGGGTTTATTCTATAAGAGGAATATTAAGGTTATAGATGTTAAGGTGATAAATACCTTAAATAGAGTACTTATAATTAGTTGTAATTGAATATCTCGAGATATTTAAATTATATATAGCTATAAAAGCATGAGGGTATAAAGGTATAAACTTATCATAAAAGGAGTTATTAGTTATTTATTATGTATAGAAAGGTTGATATAGGGTAGATAAATTAGCTATAGCTATAAGGAGTTTAGCTTTAGATTAACTAGGGGCTAGCTATAGTAATTAGTTAGAAAGTAGGAGAGCTGAAGTTATACTTTAGGGGGTAATATATCTACTAATAGTTGCAATATAAAGCGAGCTATTAGCCCTACCTAGAGTTTATTAACATAATTCTTAATAATAATAGTAATAATAGAATTCGAGAAATTGATATAAATAGTAGCTTTAAATTCTCTAATGATAGAGAAAAGGTTATTTGTCTTAAGGATAATGTTGTTTATAATATAAGGTTACTTTATACTTATAGGTTCAATAGTTTAATTCAAAAAGCTATAGGAATTATAATTTATAAGGCTAGAACCTTTTTCTATAATTCTAATTTACTTTTATATTTTTAAAAGTGAGTTATATTAACTTTTATTTATATGTATAATATAATACTTGATTCTTCTATGAAGCTTGAAATTCTACATAAATTAAAGAGTAAAAAGAAACTTTTTATTCATAATATTAAAGTATAGGGTAATATTTATGACTATATGTTAGAGTTATTCTAATATATAAAGAACTTCTATTTCGATTATTCTAATAGAAGTAATAAGACCTTACACGATATATCTATATGAATATATTGTATAAAGATTGCTCTATAAATATATACTCTTTTTACCTTTTTACCCCTAGTGGTTCTTAAGTAAATGAGGTAAAGGCATAGAGGTTTACTCTTTTACAAGATATTAGAAGTAGTTTAAGCTATATATACTATAGTTATAACGCCTTATATATTATAGCTATAGTAGCTACTATATTATAGCTACGCTATAATATGTGTTATACTTTAGCTTATATACTATAGTTATAATATATTATATGTTATAACTATAATAGCTTATATATTATACTAGAATATATATACTATAGTTATAATACTTTGTACGTTATAACTATAGTAGCCTATATACTATAGCTATAGCTAGAGCTCTAATAGTATAACTAGAAATCTAGTAGTATAATTAGAAATTTAAAATAAACCCTCTATATAAGAATTTTAATATTCCTATAAATAATATTTAGAAATAGTTAATTATACTATTAATCAAATTACTATTTCTCCTTCTATTTAACTATTATTATTATGAATATTTTAAATAAGTCTTCATACTAAGAAAACTACTTTTATTATATTATGTTTCTCTTAACTTTATAGTTATCTATAGTAGTAATTTAACTATTGATTTATTTACCTATCTATTTATACATATAGATTATAAGCCTAGCTCTTCTCAATCTAAAGATTCTACACTTTATTTATTAAACAATTACCCTTTTTATTTATTTATAAGAATTGAATATTATAATGAAATCTATAACAACCTCTATTTATTTATTACTTTTATAGAAACTAAATACATTACTAAAATTACTTTATTTTTTTCAAGGATTAACCTTATTTAACAAGTTATTTTAATACCTAAAGATCTGATTTTTCTCCCTATTTTAGCTCTTTTTAATCTTTGGATATTTGAGATTCATTATTGATTAACTATTCTTTCAAATTACTTTTAAGTTTATTTCCTCTTTAGTTTCAAATTATTTTAATAGTAAAAAGATTAATTTATATAGAAAGTTTACTCCTTTTATCTTAAAGTTTACTTTAACTTTCTATTAGTTTTATAAAGAAGGAAAAGTTGAATTTATTTAAAAAAGAGAAGGAAAATACTAAGATTTAGATCTCTAATTTTTAAATTTATTCTTTAAGTTATATCTTTATTTCAAATAGAAAGAAAGGATTTTAATCTTTAATCTTTATCTTTTTAGAAAATATAATACTTTTTTATACTATATACTATAAGATCTTTATATCTTTTTAAAAAAACCTTTATAAATTATATATTTTCAATAATTTATTGTATTCTAACAAAATAGGTAACTTTAGAAAGATTACTATTTCGAAATTAGCAACAAGTAGTAATCATAAGGTTTAATCTATTTATATTAAAGCTTTACTTATTAGTAAGGATATATTTATAGATACTACTAAATTTATTACTTTTGAAAATAAGGATAAAAATAAAGTAATTTTAAATTATATATATTTATACTATAGAATTAACTTTCTTTAGATTATAAAAGGTAATATAGATATTCTTTAGGTATTTAAATATTTAAAAGAATTCTATAAGTTCTTAGGATTTATTAATAAACTCTCAATTAAAAAGGATGTTTTTAATATTATTTGAAATGATTCTAATAGTATAAAAGAATTTCTAAATGAAGTAAAAGATTTAATTGATAATCTATCTCATAATAAATTAGAAGTATCTAAATAGATAGTTATAGTATATTGTAAGTAGTTTTAATTCTAATTATTAAGGTTGTACTACCTTTATAACTTAAAACCTTAAGTCTAATAAAGATATTTATATTTTAGACTTTTTATTTTCTAATTTATTAGATAAACCTAGAAGAAGAAATAATAATTTAATTAATTATACTAAAAGTATTTAGAAAAAGAAGAAGTTCAATATTATTTAGAAACTTTATAAAAACTAAAAAGGAGTTTTTATAGTAATTATAAGAAAGATAATTATACTAAAGAAAACTACTCTTATCTTTATTTAGAAAAAGCTTTAAATTAATAGAAGAATATCCTAGTTAAAAATAGTGATAGAAATAAGAGGAAGTCTGAAAAAAAGAAATTTAGAATCTATTAATATTATCTTAACTAGAACTAAAGAAAATAATAAAATAGAAGACGAATTATTAGAAGATAAAAATTAAGAAGTTCCTAAATCTAAATATTTATTTCTAAACATATAGATTTTGATATATTTTCTAAAGAAGATAATATTTCTAAAGATATAAGAATTATCTAAAAACTCCTTTTAAAACCAAATAATAATGATAATAAAACTCTAGATTCTTTAATATATTAATAGATTACCAGAAATGCTAGGAATGTAATTAAAAGAGAAAGTTATGAAAATATTTATATTTATTTAGATATTACTACTAGTATTCATATAATTAAAACTAAATCTATTTTAGTTAATATAAAGCTAGTTTCAAAGTAGATTAAGTAAGGAAGTATTATATATTTTATAGTTAGAATAATAAGAAATTTGAAAATATCTCTAAAAAATCAAACTTTTATATTAAAAGAAGTTTATTATATTCTAGAATTAAAAGTTGATTTACTATCTTAAAAGAAGCTTAATACTATAGCAATTATATTCATCTTCTATGAAAGACCTATACTATATAATATAGAAAAGAGTTCTACTTCAATAGTAAGATTGAAGAAAAATAATTTATTCAAACTTAATATTTCTATTTTATAAAAGGATATTATTCTTTCTACTACTATATTACAATATATTAAGCTTTTATATTACTATTTAGATTATATTAATATAAAAGTAATAAATAGTTCAAAAGATAATACTTTAAATGTATCTTATAAAATAAATAAAATAAATACTCTTTCTATTTGTAAAGCCTATATTAAAAGAAGCTTTATTAATAATATTAATAAAAATAATATAAAATAGAAATGAGATCTTTAACATTCAGATTATATCAATTCAGACTTATATAGACTTATAATCTTTATAATATTTAAAAAATTTAATAGATTTATTCTAATTATTAATACATTAACTAGATTTACTTAGGGAGTTTTATTAAAACTCAAATTAGCTAAAGAAGTTTCTAAAGTCTTTCTAAAATTTAAGCATTTAGTAGATAATAATAATAATAAGAGAAACATAAAGGAATTTGATACTAATAGAAGTAATTAACTTACTAATAAAAGAATAAAGGATATTTATTCTTATTCTAATATTATTTATAATATTAAATCTCTTTATACTTATAAACCTAATAGTTTAATAGAAAGAGTAATAAGAGCTCTAGTCTATAAAATTAGAATTCTAATTTATTACTCAAGTTTATCTTATTATTTATAGGGAGATACTATAATAGCTTCTATATATATATAATAGAATTCCTTATAGTTCTATAAATTTCAAAACTCCTTATAAAGTAGAAAATAACATAAAGTCTGATATCAATAATATTAAAATATAGGGTAGCCTCTACTATTATAGAAATAAAGATTTTAATACTAAAACATCAAATATAAGAGCTTATAAAGGAGCTATTATAGCTTATAGAAATAATACCTATAAGGTTTAGGATTTTAGTAAAAGAAAGCTATTTAGTCTAGAGATATAAGAATTGTAGAAAATGCTTTTTATATTTCAGAAAAAGAATTACTTTTATCTATTAATTTAAAAAGGAGTTCTGATATTTAAAGGTCTAATTAGCCTAATGATAGTCTTATTTTAAATCTAGACAAAGCTATTTCTAATATAAATCAAAATAATAATAATACTAGTAATAATAACTCTTTAATAAATCCTACTACTAAAGTTTAAGAAATAACTAGATATATTCCAGAAGAAACTTAAAATATTAAAATAACTAAGAACAATAAAGTATCACAATTAAATACAGGGAATTATAAAAATATTCACGAGAGATCCAACCAATATATTAATTTACCTACTATATCAAACAAAGCTAAAAAGAAAACTATAAAACCTATAAAGAGAACGCTCTTTTTACTATTTTAAACTACCCTAGTTTAAATAGTTATATAAAATTATATAAGAATACTAATAAAAATAATCAAGCTTTATATATTTTATCAGTTAATAAGGTAAAAGAACCTACCTCTTTTATTTAAATATTTAAATCCCCTAAATATAAAAACTAGAGTCTAACTATTACAAAAGAAATAGAATAAAGAAGATCTATAAATAGTTAGAAAGTAATATTTCCATCTACTATTCATATTAAAGGTATTAATATTCTAAGTAGTAGATAGGTTTATAAATTAAAATTAAATAATATAACTAAAGAAACTATATATAAGGCTAGATAGGTAGCTTAAAACTATAACTAATATTTAGGTATTAATTACTTAGAGACCTTAAGTATTACTTATAGACCTAAAGGTTAGAGATATATAATAATTTGTTTTATTCTTTTAGGATAGATTTTCATATAATATAATACTACTATAGTATTTATTCATGTTAACATTAATAAAACTATATATATTTATCTACTAACTAGATTTTATTTTAATATAAAGAAGAATTCTTTAGAATTTAAACTGAATATAGATATAAGTACTTATAAAAATAATAAAGACTATACTTTTATTTATTTATTAAATAAAGCTTTATATACTCTGAAACAAAGCCCTCAGCTTTAATGTAATCATCTGAAAAATATTCTTTATTTAATAGGATTTATTATTTCTCTTTATAATAGAGTAGTTTTTATTTGAAATAAAAGACTATATATAGCTATTTTAGCTTATTATATAGATAATATATTACTAGCTACTAATAGCTAAAAATAGCTAATTATATATATAATTCTTAAAATTGGAAAATTAAAATATAAAACCTGGGAGAACTCTCTACCTTTCTTAGTTATAATTGATTTATAAACTAAAAAGAACAAATAGTTACTATTAATTAGAGTAAATATACTAGGAAAATTATTGAGAAATATAAAAAAGAAACTATTTATAAATTTAAAACTCCTATAGATAATAATCTCAAGTTATCTCAAAATAAAGAAAAAGCTTTAAAAGAAGATATTCTAAAGTTTTAATAGGAAATAGGAGCTTTATTATATTTAGCTTTAAAAATGAAGCTTAATATTACTTTTATAGTAATAGCTTATCCTTAATTTACTTATAATCTAAGTAAAAACCATTCTTTAGCTTTTAACTATATATAGAGTTATTTAAATAATAATAAAGAATATAGATTTACTTATAACTAGAAAGATATATCTTCTATTAAGAATATTATAAAATATGCTAATTTAGATTAGATAAAAGATCTAAATAATGGAAAATCTATTTCTTCTTATATTTTTTATTTAGGAAGGAATAGTAATATTATAAGTTATTCTACTATAAAACAAAATATAATAGCTTTATCTACTTATAAGACTAAATATATAGCTTTATTAGATACTTATAAAGAAGTAACTTAGTTATATTATAATTATAATTATATAAATTTGAAATTAGGATTATCTAAGGTTAAAAAACCTAAGATATTTCTAAATAATTTAATAGTAAGAAAGCTAGCTAAAAGTCCTGAATTTTATAAAGAAATAAAAACATATAGATATAAGATATTATTTTATAAGAGGTTTTATTAGAAATAAAATATCTTTATATACTATATAAATACAGAAGATAATATAGCTGATGTTTTAATAAAGTCTTTAGGCTTAGTGAAATTTAAACGAATTTTATTCAAAATTTAAGAAAACATATTTTAAAAAGTCTTTCTTTTTTACTTTTTATAATTTTAAGTTTTATGACTTTATATAATTTCTCTCTTTTTACTTTTTATTATCTTTTATATTTTCCGATATAAATAAGCTATATACTAATAAATTATACCTTATAGGGGGATATTAAATTTACTCTAATATATTAAGAACTTCTATTTCTATTATTCTAATAGAAGTAATAAAAAGTTATATGATATTTCTATATGAATAGATTGTATTAAAATCGCTTTATAAATATATACTTATTTTACCTTTTTACTCTTAGTAGTTCTTAAGTAAATGAGGTAAAGGTATAGAGGTTTATTCTTTTATAGAATACTAGAAGTAGTTTAAACTATATATACTATAGTTATAATATATTATATATTATAGTTATAGTAGTCTATATATTATATTAAAATATATATATTATAGTTATAATATTCTATATATTATAGCTATAGTAGCTTATATACTATAACTATAACTAGAACTCTAGTAGTATAGCTAGAACTCTAGTAGTATAACTAGAACTCTAAAATAAACCCTCTATATAGAAACTTTAATATCTCTATAAGTAATAGTTAGAAATAGTCAATTATACTATTAATTAAATTACTATTTCTCCTTCTATCTAACTATTATTATGACGAATATCTTGAATAAGTCTTCATATTAAGAAAACTACTTTTATCATATCACGTTTCTCCTAATTTCACAGTTATCTATGGTAATAACTTAACTATTAATTTACCTATCTATCTATCTATTCTAATACTATAAAGCTAAGAGTAAGTATTCTAAGAAGTGTAATTTCAAAGTAAGAAAGAATATCATAATTACTTTTAACTGTAATATCTTTTTGATTTAGAATTTTTAAATTTGTCATACTATATAGTCTAAAGATATAAATATTCTTAAGAACTAATTTAATTAATAATAAAAAGAGTAATTATCTATTTTTAATAATAGTATTACTATTAGATCGAATTAATATAGTAAAGAGAGTAAGTCTAGTTAATTTAATTCTAATATTTTGTTTTAAAATCTAATTACTATTACGTCTAATTGCATTTATAATTCTATTAAAAATACTGATTATTTTCTTCTTCCTAATAAAGTTAATAATAAGAATAATAATTTAACTTCTTCTCCTAATAAGGAACTAAATAGTCTCTTTATAGTTTTCTCAATAAGATTATAAATAGTATTAAGAATCTTTAAAAAGAGTCTTCTATATCTATAGAGATTCCTTCTTTAAGTCTAAAAGTGAAAAAGAACTATAAATAACATTTATATGAAGAAAGTATATTTCTTATAGTTAAAAGTATTCCTTTTTAGTTTTTATATCAATTATAATTAACATAATCATAACAATTACTTTTTATTAATAGACCTAGTAATTCCCTGATTACTAAATATATATTATTAGTTAATACTTTAGATAAATTAAGTCTCTTTTCAAAAGCTATAAGTTTTCAGTTGAGTAATAATTAGATTTAAATTATAAATAAAGAAGTTAAGTCTATATATTTTATAGAAGTTTGAATTGTTATATTACTACTTAATATTTCTTCTATTAAAAAGAATAATATTAATATATTAAAAAGTAGATAAATCTATAGAATAAAACTTAATAATTAGGATTCTAATAGTCTTATATATAAGGCTATATAGATTACTTCAGATTTCAATTAGTATTTTAATATTAACTATTTAGAAACCTTTAATACTTCTTATAAGTCTAAAGGTTATAGATATATACTTATTATATCTATTTATTATAAATTGATTTTAATTCAATATAATACTACTATTATATTTATTTTTATAAAAGTAAATAAAAGAATATGAATTAAATTACCTACTAGCAATATCTATAACAAAGATTCTAAAGCTTTAGTTTATAGTACTAATTATAAGAATTAGCTTTTTATTTATTTATTCAATAAGGCTTTATATAAGTTAGAATAAATCTTTAGATTATACTATTTATAATTTTAATCTATCTTATATAAGATTGGTCTTAAAGTATCTCCACATAATAAAGGAATATTCATATACAATATTACTCTTAATAAAAATAAATATATAGCTATTTTAGTATATTCTATTAATAGTCTACTATTAGGAGCTAGTAATTCTACTACTTTAAGATATATTTATAAGAGTCTTAAAAAGATATTAAGATCTAAGATTCAGGAAAACTTAATACTTTTGTAAATAATAATTTCATCATTAATCATAAGAATAAAAGTATAGAAATAAATCAGTTTATATATACTAAGAAAATTCTTATTGAACTTAGTAAAAGGATATTCATAGTTTCAATATTCTAATAGATAATAAAGCTAAATTCCTTATTAATAAGGATAATAGTTTAAAAGAAGAGATATTAGAATATTAAAAAGAAGTAGGAAGTTCATTATATTTAGGTTTAAGAATTAAGTTAGATATTACTCTAGTTATTACTATTTACTTTTGATTTTCTTTAAATCTCTATGAAGAATATTTTATTACTTTTAATAAGATATAGGGTTATTTAAAAACGAAAACCTAATTATAAATTAAATTATAACAATGATAATGTTAATTCTTTCAATTTATTTAGATTTATAGAGTTACATTAAGCTAGAGATATTAATAATAGAAGATCTATTTTAGCTTATATACTTCACTTAGGTTCTTATAATATTATAAATTATACTTTTATTAAATAGAAAATAGGAGTTTTATCTATTTATAAAACTAAATATATAGTTCTAATAGATAGTATTAAAAGGCCATTTTCTTAGATAATAAATATACTTTTATTAATAGAACTTTAAGATTTAGAATTCACAATAAGCTAATAATCTTTAAAGATAATTAATTAGCTAAAAAGCCTACTAGAAATACTAAATTATATAAAAAAGCTAAGTCTATTAATTATTATCATCATTATATTAGAAATCTTATTTGAGATAATTAGATTAATCTTTATTATAATAATATGAATACTAATATTTCTTAGCATTTAGGCCGAATTAAATTTAATAATATTATCAAGAGGATTTCATAGAATAGTTTCAATATTTAGCTTTCTTATAAGAGAAATAGTCTTAATAGTCTATTTTCTAAAGATTAATCTTTTCTTTTAATCTTTTATTAGTTTTAGGCTTTTCTGATTTTTCCTGATATCTTTTTACTCTATTATTAAGTCTTTTTCTTCAAACTTTTTCTAGGTTTTAGGTTTTTTAGATTTCAATCTTTAAAAGACTTCTTCTATTTTTCTCATATAGTTTTTAGAGTTTTAACTACTTTTAAACTATAAAAGATTTGTTTATCTTATATACCTTCAGGAGGAATATTAGAGTTCTAGCTATTTAGTTGTTATTTATATTTATTCTTATAGCTTATTTTAGATAATTAAAAGCTTAAATATTTTCATTGTTCTTATAACTCTATATTTTGTATTTATTATGGAAAATTAATCATTACAGTTAAAGTTATACTATCTTAATTATTTTTACTTTAAATTGATTAAACTATAATATTAAGATATTTAGTAGACAGACTATCTAGTAGCTTGAGTATAATAGAATTAAAAGTTCTATAAAATTCAAGGTTAATCTTTCTGAAAATAAACTCTATTAAGATATTAATACTATGAAGTTGCCTACTTCTTATAAAATCTCAACTTCTTATTATTATTACTATTTATATTAATATTGATTTATAATTGGTAAATATTATAATTAATCAATTATATAAATAGTATATAACTAGTTGTTTCTATTTGTAATACCTATATTTAGGTTATAATATATATATATATACTATATACTATAGGAATAAATCTTTATAAGAATCTTTCTATTCTTATTAGCCTAAATAAATATGTTAACTACTTAGTTACCTATTACTATAGCTTTAGTTACCTTAGTACTATATTTACCCTGATATTAATAATACTCTTTTGTATAGTTAAAGCATATTAAATACTACAATTAGTATACAATATAAAAGTAATATAAAATGCAAAATAGTATAAAATGTAAAATGAGTATAAAATCACCTCTAGTTATACTAATCCTTTTAATTATACTTAAAACTGTAAAAACGCTATAAATAGTATTCCTCTATGAAAATACACCTTTTATTTTATATTATATTCAGTACCTTAGGCTCCTACTATAGTATACCTCTCTCTCTCTTTATTACTTTCTTCTTATTATTTTATATACTTTTTTTATATCCTTATTTCTTCTTCTTATTATTATTAATAGTTCATTTAATCTATCTTTCTATCTATATTATTATTTTACTTTTTATTATAAATCTTTTAAAGGCTTAGTTATTGAATCTTTTAATTATACTATCTATAAAGTGATCTTTACTATTAATCTAATAGATCTTAAAGATCTCCTTTTATTTATATGATTATTAGAATATTATGGTATCAATTATAAGGTATTTGTCTTTAGTAACATTTAATTTAATAAAGTATTTATAGAAGGAGTAGGAATTAGTATAAACTACGATTAATATTATTAATATTCTTAGGTATTTAGTTATTTATTTAAAAGTAGTAGAAATCATATATTCTATATTAATTCTTATAGTTATATTATAAACTTTAGAGATTAGTATATGTTATATAATTCTTCTTAATTTAGTAGAAGAAAAGTAAATAATATTATTTTTAAGTTTAAAAATTATATTATTCTTATTATTTATCTCTATTTTTAGAATAATAATAAATCCTAACTAAGATATTATATCTGTCTTATTAGCAAAAGATCTATGAATAGAAATATAAAGTTTTATCTTCTTAATATTAGTAAGAATGAACATTAAGCCTTATTCTGAATTATTTATTTATGATATAAGATATTTATTAAGCTTCTTAATATCCCTTTCTATTAAGTCTTAATATTAAGTTATAATAGAAAAGTTAAAATATACTTCTATTTAATATATAGAAGTTATATATATTTCTTACATTTATTATTTAATATATATCAATTTTGTTTCATTAGAAGTATAATTAATAAGTTTAATCTTCTTAATTTAGTTTTTTCAAATAAGAGTCATATTATTATTATTTGTAAGAATTATTATACTTCTATTAAGAGTAAGAAGCTTATTATTTATAGGTATTAACGTTTCCTACTTGATATAGTGGTTTAATATCTAGCTAGCTTTTACTATTTTATAGTAAGAATAGTAGGCTTAAATCCTATAGTAAGGAATTACAATTAGGAGGTATATACCTTCTGATTATATAAACTAAGTATAATAACTACTACTAACTATTAGCTATTACTACTAGCTATTAATAACTAGTAACTATTAATACCTAGTAATAGGTATTACTAGCTAGCTAGTATTAGTATTATAACTTTATTACGATCTTTTAAAGAAATAACTATAATAAATATAAACTTATACCTTTCTTTTAATATACCTCTTATATTTATTAGTAATTATATTAACTAATTATATTATTGCTACTTGAGATTTCCTCTATTGAAATAGTTCCTTAGCCTTAGTATTATCTATAGGGTTTATAAGGTAAGAGCTGACAACTACATATAGCTTCCTTTAAAAGGTCCCTAGAGGTATATAACTTTAAATAGATCAAAAACCTTCAATATAACCACTTATATTCTAAGAAGTATTAACTTTAGTTTTATTATAAATCCTACTTACTAGAGCTCTTCTTCTTCTTTATTATTAAATTTAAATAAATAGAAGCTAAGGGTATTATCTATTAATATATTCATAATAGTCAAATATAGATTATTCATCATAGATATTATAAAGTATAAGTTATATAATAAAATTTCTATCTCTAGTTTCTTTTTATAATAGTTGGAATATATTATATATCAATATATATCTAATTCTATAAATCTATAGAATAACTAGATACTAATAATAATAATACCTTCTAGATATATCTACTATAGGCTAATAAGTAGTTTTATCAGAATGAAATAATTTAATAGTATTTCTATTTATATATATATTTAAGTAATATTATAGAAATAGACTTCTATAAAAGTATTAG
>AMCV02000007.1:1575674-1595380 GCA_000350065.2 Colletotrichum orbiculare MAFF 240422
CCTATTCAAACTAATCCTAATAATTAAAAAATCCCTATTATTTAATACTAGCTAATATATAATAAGATAGACTAATTAGTCTAACTATAAGAAGGTAATATATACCTATAGGAATACTTAAATCTTAGGTATTACCCTTTCTATCTTACTATCTATCTAGAAATAGAATAATATTAATAATAATTACTATACTCCTATAGATTAATATAATATTATCTAAAAAATACTAACTTAATCTAAGTTATAATTAGTAATAATTAATATAGGGAAATTATAAAATTACTATTAGGCGTCTTAGAATCTCTTTATATAAACTTTAATAATTATAAATATTATAGCTTCTAACTAGATATATTTATATAATTGACTTATAATTACTATTAGGAATTTAAAATCCCTCTTTCTAATAGATTGTAGTTTTATTATAAAGTTAATAGAAATTTATAACTAAAACTTATTAGGAATTAATAGGAGTTATAATAAGCCTTAGTAATACTTATAGCTTTTATATAAATACTAATAAATATTATATATATAGACGAAATATTTAATATCCCTTAATATATTATCCTAATACTAGTCTTATAAGAATATTATAAATATTAAGTTAATACTAAGATAGCTTAAAATTAAGGAGTTATAAATTATTTAAAAAATTATAGTTATTAGTAGCTTATACTTAGGGACTTAGACCTAGCTTTAGTATAGTAGAATATAATTCCTCTTTATTATATAATTAGCTATTTATATCTATATTAAGGTTTCTAGTAGGAATATCCTTACTACTTAGTAGATAGTTTCTAGGCGAATTTTATATATTAATATTACTATAATTACCTAGTTCTATAATACTAATAATATAATACTTTAGAATATAATATATTTATTTAGTAGTTTACTAGTAGTATACTAATAGATATCTTCTATTTATATAACTCCTTCCTAGCCTCCTTCTATCTATATATTACAAATTAGAAATATTATAAAAAACTTACTTTTATCTTTAAAGTTAACTTAGAGAAGTTAGAAAACTTATATTAAAAACCTTAGCTCTATTATATTATCTTAGCCTTATTAAGAGAAAGCGTTAAAATACCTTATAAAATAGCCTAAGTAATATTTCAAAATAAAACTAAATTCTAATAAAGCTTCTACTTATTTAACTTACTATTTTAAAATAGGTCTAAAGCTTATAAAGTATTCTAAAACCTTATAGTTAGATAAGATAGTAAATAGCTCTACTATACTCTATAAGTCTACTAACTATACTTTTAAATATAATATAACTACTAGTAGTTCTTTATTATAAATAATATAATTCTACTAAATTAAAATAAACTAAGCTAAATAATAGGTAGCTAGTTATAATATACTATCTCTATCTTCTTATAAGAAGTAGCTACTTAATACTACCCCTAAGTAATCTACTTCTATTACTATACGCTACTTTAGATCTTATTAAGCTATAACTAATTCTAAGATAAATATAAGTTTAAGTACTTTAAATACCTATTAGTATATAATATTTTAATAAAATAATACTCCTTTCTATATTAGCTATATAAACAACTCTATTAAACTAGAGAAGTAGTTAATTAAGTTATAATAGAAATTCGCGAAGCTAAGGAAGTTCTAGATATTATAGATATTCTTTAAAACTTCCTATTCCTATATAACTTTAATCTTTTTAGAGTTATAATAAATACCCTTCCCTATTTCAATAATAAAACCTAAATACTTAGTTTATTTTATAAAGAATTCGTATTTCTCTAAGTCTAAATATAAGCTAGCTTCTTATAACTACTTAAAGACTTACTTAACCTTATCTTTATAATTATTTTTTAATTTATAACTATAAATAAAAATATTATCTAAATAAGTTATAATAAAGTTATTAAGAATACTTCGGAATATACTATTAATATAATATTAGAATATTATAAATATACTTATTAGCCTAAAAGGAGTAATAAACTATTTGAATAAGCCGAAATATATCTAAAAAGTAGTTTTATATTTATCCCTCTTTATAATCTAGATTTTATAGAAAGCTATTTAGATATCTACTTTTATAAACTATATTACTTTAAATAGTAAGTATAATATCTCCTTAATTAATAGTAAGAAGTAATAATTATAAGTGCTAATAGTATTAAAAACTTCATAATCTATATAGAACTATTATTTTCCCCTAGGCTTTTTAATAAAAAAGATAGGTATTTTAGCTATAAATAAGCTAGTTTAGACCTAACCCTTATCTATTAAGTCTATAACCTAATATTAGACTTTAAAGAGGTATTCTTTTAATATATTATAAAATAGCTTTTATAGTAGGTCTAGCTTAATCCTATCTAAATTCTTCTTAAAGTAAATATAGTAGTTAAGAAATCCCTAGTAGAATAAAAAGCTAAAAACCTTATTTTTATTAAATAAGTCTATAAAAGAAGTATAAATAGCTAGTAATATAAATATTAGTTATTCTAATATAACTAGTAATATAACTATTAGGACTATATTAATTTATACTAAATTAGTTACTAACTACTCGTATCCCCTTTCTTTTAGACTAAAAATATTATAACTAGTAATTTAATAAGGTTTATAAATCTATCTATATATATTTCCCTTAGTATATTACTAATAGTCTAGATAGTTAGGCTACTAATTATACCTATTTTTTACTTATTCCTTATAGGATCTAAAATAACCCTTCTATATTATAACTATAGCTTCCTAAGTATAACTAAATATATTATACTTAGGATTATATAGAATAAAGTTTTAGATACCTAACTGTCTAGGTTAATATATATCCTAACTATCCTAGTAATATGAGTTTCCTAGTTAGTACTTAAAATAATATCTAATTAGTATAATTATAGTAATATAATTAGTATAAGATCTTACTATTATATAAACTCCTTACTAATTATTTTATAATAATCGCAACCACTATTAATTTAAATAGAAATAAAAGACTTACTATTTATTAATATAGAAACTAAGAAAGATAACTTATCTATCTATCTCTATATCTCTCTAGTTTTATCTATTATTATAGTATTATTATTAATAGCTATATTTACTTACCCCTTAAGGAGTCTTTTCTAAAAAGCTAAGCTTTTTCCTTATTATCTATAATCCTTTTATCTAACTATAAAACCTAAATATTAATATTAGAAACTACTAGTAAGTAGGTAGGATATAATTTATATTAAGTAATAAAATAGTCCTTAATATTATAATATATATAAATACCGGCCTATATATATATTTAGATAACTAAAAAGTCTACCTAATAAGCTCTATATATACCTATAGTAAGAATTAACTAAAACCTAATAATTATAACTATCTATCTATTTAACCTTTTATAATAAGAAGAAGTAGTATTCTAATAGTATTATATTAATATTAAAATAGCTTAAACTACTCCTATACCTATTATCTATATATCCCCATTCTAATTAACTATTAGCTCTAACTAGGATAAGGGCTATAACTTACTATAGTTTCATAACTCTATATCAAAAATCTCAAAATCTATTATAATTATATAGTAGTACTAAACTATAGCATAATAATCTATCTAGCTAATATTATAACTAATAGTAACTATTCAAATTTAATAAGAAAAAGCTAATTAGAAATAGTTTAGTTAAATATCCCCTACTTAAGAATACCCCCCTACCTATCCTATAGCTAATTCAAACTTAATAAAGAACTTAATAAATATCTACTTAAACTTTTAATATAAATAGTAGATTTTCTCAAACGTTTAAATATTATAATAAGAGTTCTTATAGTACTTAATAAAATACTAGAAGAATATATTAATATCCTAATTATACTAAAGCTCCTATATTATATAAAAGTTACTAATTTATATCTAGATTTTAAATAATAAGCTAATCTATAGGAACTACTAGAAGTCTTCTGGTCTCCTAATAAAAACCTAATTAACTTCTAATTTATACTATATAATTATCCTCTATATAAGAAAATAGAAAGTATTACTATTAAAAAGGATATTAATAAGAAGTAGTTTCCTCTTTATATAAAATACTTATATTACTTATAAAACTATTTTATAGTCCTATTAGAATTATATAAGAGTTTTTTAGAAAGATTAGTTTTTATTTTCTACTAAATTAGTCTACTATTAGTCCATTAGAATTCCTACTAGGAGTTCTATAATATTAATATCTACTATTATCTTTTACTATCTTCTATTTCTTTTATATAGTCTACTTTTTACTACTAAATTAAATTTAGATAGGAAGTTTATTAATATTAGAAACTAGCTATAAGAGATATTTTAATAGTATTTTAATAGTATTATAATAAACTTAAAAAGTTTACACTTAAGGTAGAAACTCTTTACTAAACTATAGGGGTAGTAGTTATACGGAGCCTTAATAGCAACATCCTATATAAACCCTAAGGCTTAGGTTTGTAACAATATTCTTTTATTCCTTATAGTAATTATAATAAGCTATAGGAATTTTAAATTTATTTCTAATTATAATAATTATTTTAATAATTAAAAAGTTATTTTAAATTACTATAATTAATATCTTATAATATATATATACTTATTTAATTAGTATATTATTATTTACTTCTTTTATAGAATTCTATTTCATATTATAATTAATATATTTAGCAATAAATATCTATATCTTATTTTGAAGATATTATAGTTTTTACCTATATATTTATTGTTTAATTAGTATATCTTAGCGCTTTAACCTTCTCATAAGATTAATTAAAAATAATATATTATCCTAAGGATATTTAAGAACTTCTCCTAAAGTATATATAAAACCTTAGGGATTTCTATTATTCTAATTATTACTCCTTCTAATTAAGATTATTTCTTATAATAAGGTATTTTATAAGTATAATTATCTAGTTATTTAGTTTAATTAGCTATAAATGTAATATTAATATACTCTTTATAGTTAATATTAATAGTATTATTAAGATTAGAATTACTTCTATTATTAAGCTTTTTAATATAGAGAGTTATTATTCCTTAATAAATATAAACCTTCTAACTTTTGGGAATTATTTAATATATCCTAAGTTTTTTTCAATCCTTTATCTAAAGTAGTAATAGCCCTTCTAATTAATTTTAATACTTTCTTCTAATTATTAAATTAATATATTTTTATTAAGTATTTCTACTAGCTTCAACTTTATAGTTTCTTTACCTATAGGAAAATATATTCTTCTACTAATAAAATAGTTTATAAGTAATTATAATACTCTCCTCTCTATTATATTGAAATATACTTCCTCTTAATCTTAAAAAGCTTTTTAATAAGTATTTTATAAATCTCTAAAGTAAAGGTTTTATTCTTTCTATATTTATATATAGTAGTTAATATATATATTATTAATATCAATATTTCTATTAGAAAGTATAATTTATTCTCTCTATTATTTAAATATAACCTTCTATTATATACTACTTAATATCTTTATTCTAATTTATCAGAATACTCTCTTATATTTATTAGTATAAGCTATTATATTTTAATTATTCCATATTCTTCTAGTATTATTAATAGGATCTAAAGAGGAAGATATAATCTAAAGTAATAAATCAGGAGAGTATTTATAGTTAATATAGTTTTATTATATTTTAATTATAAGTATTTCTTTAAAAGTTATAATTTTAGAAATATATATACTTATTAGATAAATTACAATTATTAAATAGAAGTCTCCTTCTAATAAAACATTATATATATCTTCTAATGAGAATTCTTAAAAATCCCTTAAAGTAAATCTTATCTGATTATTATATTTAATAATATATTTAATAATATATATATAATAGTATAATTAGTTAGAGCTAGGAATGATATTAAAATTAATATAATTATTAAATGAATCCTTTTAATTATAGCTATATATTATAATTCTATAAATATACTATCAATAATAAATAAAAGTAATAAGAAATAAAACTAAATACTATAAGTTATTATTATAGATAATTATTTGTATATAGAATAATACTTCTTCTCAATATCTTATAGAAGGTAATTTAGAGAATAATAACTACTATATCTGTTAAGTAAGTAGTAATCTCTACCTTATCGAATTAATATATAGTAATCCTCTATTATACTATTTTATATATTCTTTTTCTTCTTATATCTTAAGTCTTATCATTAATTATTAAGAGTCTTTTGTTTTTAATTTCTTTTTTAATAATTGTAATTAGCTATATAGTTATATATCTTAATATCTATTTAGTTCTTCTTATATTATTTAGTAAGTAATATGAATTAGTCTTCTTATATTATGAATATATTAGTAGATATTTAGAGAAGTAAATATCTAAAGAATACTTAGAGAAAGAAATAATAAATAACAGTTTTATAATATACTTAGCTTTAGTATTATTTATTATAATACTATAAACTTACTAGTTTTCTAGATATTTCTATAAGATATTTACTATAGATATATATTATATAGAAGAAATATATTAGAAGTATAATTATTATTATTCTATATTACTAGCTTCTCTATATTACTTCTTAAGATCTCCTTAGTAAATAAAGTAAGGCTTTCTTTTAAAAATTCTTTTTCTTTTATTAGTTAGAATCTAAACTCTAAGAGTTAGATTAAAGATTAGATATCTTTTATTCTTCAGATTATTTTTATTAGGAAAAGGTTTGTTATATTAATATAGTTATCAAGTTAATTTCTTATTATCTTTCTATCTATTAAATAGATATGAAATATTAGGAGATAATAATAAGAGTTAATAATTTATTATAAATCCTTTTCTCATATTTATATTAATCTTATTATATTTATTACTATACGTTTACTTTAATAAGTTAGTAGAGACTTTAATTATTAATTTATCATATAGTAGATATAAATAATATTAAGCTAAGAGGTTATTAGAAGTCTATTTTCCTTCTCTTCTTTGCTATATAAGCTTCTAAAAGTTATATTAATATCTTAAGATAATATATAATTATAATAGTTTTAAATCTATCTATTTTTATTATATAGATTTCTAGAGACTTTCTTAGGAAGTATTATAATTTTATCTATTTAGATTATTCCTTACTAAGTTATAGTTAAATAGTAGTAAATAGTATTAATAGTAGTAAAATATTACTAATAAGTATTAATTTATAAAAGTAACTATTATAATTAATTAATTATATAAATAGTATATAACTAGTTATTTCTATTTATAATATCTATATCTAAGTTATAATATATATATATATACTATATACTATAGGGATAACTCTATATAATAATCTTTCTAATCTTATTAGCCTAAATAAATAAGTTAACTATTTAGTCACCTACTACTGCAGCTTTAATTACCTTAATACTATATTTAACCTGATAATTAATATTCATACTATTCTCAGATATTATTCTGAATAATTTATTTTTTAGTAATTAAAAGCTATTAATTTCCCTTAACCTTTTATTAATTACTTATTACTAATCTAATAAATAGTTCATTATATTATTAATTAAACTACTATTTCCCTTCTATTTAACTGTTATTATTAAGAATGCTTTAAATAAGTCTCTATATTGAGAGAACTACTTTTATTATATTACATTTCTCCTAATCATACAGTTATCTATAATACTAACTTAACTGTTAATTTACCTATCTATCCATTCTTTCTAATATAAATAAGTAATATAAGTTTACTAAAGGGTTCATCAGTAGCTTTATGAGTAGCAATTTTATTATTAAGCTTATAGAAATAGCTCTAAACCTTAAAATCTTGAATAGTAAAAGAACTACTAAAACTTAGAAACAGTTAACAAAAGATTAAAGAATAAATCGTGACTTATTACTATAGTTATAAAGATACTATGGTGATTTACTATAAATAAATAACATGAATAAAACAATAGAATAATAAATTAATAATTAGTTAACCTTTAAAAACAAAATGATAGTATAAAAATAAGATAGCTAGTCTAAGGATATCAGGTTAGTAATAATACTAAGATATAATAAGAATACTAACAGTTTATCAACTTATAATACTTCAAAAAAGATTTTAAAAGAAGAAAGAGAAATATAGATTAACAAAATACCCTAGTAACAAAATAAACTATAATATATAAACATTTGAATAATATCAATTAATAAGAAGCTCAAGCTAATAATACTAGTATTTTAACTATCCTATTAACTAACTAGAGAGAGAGGTATATATTATAAACTTTACTTTACTAGAACTAGCTATAGTTAGTAGAGCTTATTCTACTACTATGGAATACAATAGACTTATTTTATTTATATTCTACAGCTTTTCTAATAATTCTTCGTCTTTAGCTTAAATTCTTTCAATTAAAATACCTCCTATATTTAGCTATATAAACTACAGCTTTCATAAGTATTTACCATATATATCTCTCTTTTCGAACTTCTCATAACTAGTTCTAAAGTATAACTATCATTGTATTAATATAAGAATTAATATGATTACTAATAATTAAAGTGTTAGCTATATTCCTAGTTATTCAATATATAGTTAATAAGAAATTAAAGAAAGTTCATAGTAAAAACCCTTTTTATTTAAACTATTAGTATTAACTTCTGCGGATTTCTATAATCTCTTTGTATAGCCTATTTAACTGTAGTTCTATTTTGTTGATAATGTTATAAAAGATATTTATTATATTATATATTTAACATATTGTTATATATATTCCTTTATTAACTTTTGCTAATAACTCTTAAGAGCTAAAGTTTAAATATAAAAGTATACTAATTCTAACTATTGTATTCGAAATATCTTAACTATATTAGTATTACTATAATATTTAATAAATATCTAGAAACTTAGATTTTTCTATTCTCTCAAGTAATTATAATAGATTATGAGAATTTTAAAGTTATGTCTATTTAGAATAGCTATCTAGAGAATAAAGAGGCTTTCTTGAATTTATATAATTAGTGATTTATAATATATATAAGAAAGTCTGATAGCTTACTCTCTACTATAACGATTAGTAGATATATTACTTCCTGAAATATAACTTTAGCTTTCCTACCTCCCTACTAACTACTATAATTGCTTCTAATAAATCTAAAGCTAAGTCTCTTATAATAATAGCTAGGAAACTTACATTATATTTATCTTTTTAATAATAAATAACCGATAACTCTTTCTATAATAACCCTATACCCTTACACTCTTATATGTTTATATCTATAAGTAGCTATACAGATTTCAAGGGGATTTCAAACTTTCTATACAAGATATAGAAGAATTATAGATTACAAAATACTTAGCTCTTAGTATTGTATTTTATTCTTTTTCAAGAGATTTAAAAGGATCGTTAATCTCATAACTTTAATAGTTACCTTAAGCTATATATATTTAGCTTTAGGTTTTAACAATACATTTCCTATATAGATAATTATTATTAAATCTTCTATTATTATAGGAATAAATATTAAAATTAGGGATATAAATATCTATAATAATAAGGTATTCTATTATTACTTTTACTACTTATAAGTTAATATTAACATAAGTATTATTATTAGATAACATTTATAGTTAAATCTCTATTTAGAGTAGAGAGTTTAGATAGTATTGTAAATATGGAGTAGAAGTAACTAAATGATATATAAATATATATATCCCTATATCAACGTTCTCAAAAACAAATAACTAATAATTCCTTCTAAGACAACCTTATACCTTTATACTATTATACCTTTATATATTTAAAGCTATCAATACATAACTTAAATATCTCAAGATATTTAATTACTACTAACTATAATAGGAGGGGCTGAAAGCTCGCTTTCTATTACGACTATTAGTAGATATATTACCCCCTAATATATAACTTTAGCCCTCCTACCCCCCAACTAATTACTATAGCTAGCCTCTAGTTAATTTAAGACTAAACCCCTTATAGTTATAATAGCTAGTATACTTATCTTATATTAATCTCTTTATAGAAACTAAATAACTGACAACTCCTTTTATAATAACCTTACGCCTTTATACCCTTACGCCTATACGTCTTTATAGCTATATAGAATTTAGATATCTCAAGATATCTAATTACTACTAACTATAGGTATTCTATTTAAATATTTATTATAACCTTAATATCTATAATTTCGATATTTTTATTAACTAAGTCTTACTTACTTCTAAAATAAGACTTTATGTTATTAATATAAAAGTTCCCAATTATTAATATAAGCTAATTTATAATCTCTAAATAAATTTAATAGGACTCAGCCTACTCTAATTAGTAAGTAATCTTAATAAGTTAATGAACTATAATTAATATGTAAATAATACTTATATAGATATTGATATTTTTAATATAATTTAATAGCTTTCAAAACTTCTATAATTATATTACTATAATATTCTAAAATATCTAATAATTAATATTATAATACTATATTAATATCAAGGTATTATCTAATTGATATTCAGTTTTTGAAACTCTTAGTTTAATATAGTAGCTTATAAGATAGCTAGATAATTATTCTTCAAATATATATAAATTACTTATTAATTATAACTTTTAAGATAATTCTATTAGAGTCTAATCTAATAGGCTTATAGCCTTAATTATAAGGCTTACTAATAAATATTATTATACTTATTCTATATTCTTCTTCTTATAAGTAGTTATATAGATTTTAAAGAGATTTTAAATTTCTTATAAAAAATATAGAAGAATAATAAGTTATAAAATACCTAGCTTTTAGTATTTTATTCTATCTTATTTTCAAGAAGTTTAAAAAGATTTTCAATCTTATAACCTTAATAGTTACTTTTAGCTATATATATTAAGCCTCAGTTTGAATAAGACTCTTTCTATATATATTATTATTATAAAGTCTTCTATTACTATAAGATTAAATATTGAAACTAGGGGTATATTTCCTTATAATAATAAGTAATTATATTACTAATTTAATTAGTTATAAACTAGTATTAATATGGATATTATTATTAGATATAGTTTATAGTTAAATCTATATATAGGGTGAAAAGCTTAGATATTATTTTAAGTATAAAGTAAAAGTAACTAACTACTAACTATACGTATTTTATTTAAGTAATTATTATAATCTTAGTATTTTTAACCTTAATATCTCTTAAATCAAGCATGATCTATTCTTAAAATACAGCTTTATATGATTGATATAAAGATTTTCTATGATTAATATAAGTTAATTTATACTTTCTATATAAATGTAGTAAAACTCAATTTGAGCTTATTAGTGAATAATTGTAATACATTAAGTATAATTAATATGCAAATTATACTTATATAGATATAGATAAGTCTTTAGCTTTACATAGAGAATATTTAGCTCCTACCTAAGACCTATATCCTAATCTACCTCATACTAATAGATATAACTATAGTTAATTTAGGTTTTTGAATTATAATATAGTTATACTAATAATATATAATAGTATGATATATTTAACCTTAAGTTATACCTTCCCTACTATTAGCTACCGACGACTTCTATAATAAGCAGACTTCAATATATATATATTTTTTCAGAATACATAGTATCTAATAGGTTACTTCTAAGATATATTCAAAGTATTTAGAGTTATCTTTAAATATCTTAGTCTAAAACGCTAGATTCTTCTTTACTACTTTGAATTCATTTTTTTAGTTCTACCACTAGCTTTATCTTCTAATAATATATTCAAGCTAAATATAGCTATAGTTATTTGAAAGGGGCTAGAGAGAGTAGTAAAGTCGTTTTTATATAAAACTAGCTTTTTTAGGCTTTTATAAAAATAGTTATAGTCTTTATAGTTATTAATAACTTTTATAAGGTTAATATCTATATTACAGTTATAGGGGTTGAGTATAATAATGATTCTTATTATTACTATTATTATTATTATCATTAGTATTATTATAAGTAAGGATATTTTTATAAATAGTAATTGACTTATATTTTAAAAGATAGCAAGTTAGTCTATAGTCTATCGCTTTCTTTTATATCTATAGTCAGTATTATTAAGATATACTAGTAGTATTATTAGTATTAAGTTAGTATAAGTTGATATTATAAGTACTACTATAGTAAGTTGAATACTTCGAAGCTACTATTATATAGACTATCAAAAAGCTTATATTAGCTTCTAGATTAGAGCTAGGTCTGAACTAGTAGTTATACTACTAAGTTCTAGTATTATATTTACCTATAGAGATATATATAGGCTATAGTATATAACTATATATTTTCCTATGATAGAGATTATTTACTAGGCGTTATATAAGGCTATCTATTAGGCGGGGGGCTGAATACGTAAAGCTCTATAGATATAGATATTTCTAATATAATTAAATAGTTTTTATAATTTCTATAATTATATTGTTATAATATTCTAAGATATCTAGGGATTAGTATTCAATTAATATACTAATACTATGATATTATGTAATTAACACTTAAGTCTTAAGCTTATTAGCGTAATATAATGATTTATAAGATATTTTGATAATTATTCTTTTAAATCTTCACAAGCTAATTGTTAATTATAACTTCTGAGGTAATTTTATTCAAACTTAATCTAATAAACCAATAGTCTTAATTGGAGGAATTATAGATAGATACTACTATATTCATAATATCTTTCTTTAATCATAAATTATTATATAAACTTCAAAGAGATTTCAATTCTATGATTGAAGATATAGAAGAATAATAGATTATGAAATATCTAGTTTTAGTCCTCTATTCTATTTTACCTTTATGAAATTTAAAAAGATCCCTAACTTAATAATCTTAAAAGTTTTTCTTGGCTATATGTTTTAAACCTTAGCTTCGAAAAGAAAATTTCTAATTATTATTATAAGGTTTTCTATTATTATAGAATTAAATATTAGAATTAGGTGTATAATTATCTATAATACTAAGTATTATTATTATTACTTTAACTAGTTATAAGCTAGTATTAGCAAAAATTATGATTAAGTGAAGTTTATGGTAAAATCTATATATAGAATAAAGAGCTTAGATACAATTCTAAATATAGAGTAAGAATACCTAAGTAATATAAATATAGATATATATCTACTTAACTAATATATTATTAGATATTCTTTTAGTAAAGTCTTATTTAAAATTATAACTAACTTATTTAGTAATAGACATCTACATTCTTTTTTAAAAGATATTATATTTCTTATCAATATCTTTATTACTTAATTAATAGATCTAATTAAATAATATTTTAACCTTCTTATAAGATTAATTAAAATTAATATAGCATCTTAAAAACATATAGTCATTTCCCCCAAAGCTTATATAGAAACTTAGAGAAATCTATAATTCTTAGTATTATGATTTTCAATTAAAGCTATTTTTTATTTGAAGAATTTAGAACTTAGAAGTAATGACTTAGATATTCATTTTTATTAACTATAAGTTCAATCTCAATATATTCTCAGCAATTAAATTTAATAATATTATTCAGACTAGAATTATATCTATTCTTAAGCTATTTAGTATAGGATATTATTATCTTATAGTAATGATATCTACTTAACTAATATATTATTAGATATTCTTTTAGTAAAGTCTTATTTAAAATTATAACTAACTTATTTAGTAATAGACATCTACATTCTTTTTTAAAAGATATTATATTTCTTATCAATATCTTGATTACTTAATTAATAGATCTTATTGAATAATATTTTAACCTTCTTATAAGATTAATTAAAATTAATATAATATCTTAGAAACATATAGTCATTTCCCCCAAGGCTTATATAGAAACTTAGAGAAATCTATAATTCTTAGTATTATGATTTTCAATTAAAGCTATTTTTTATTTGAAGAATTTAGAACTTAGAAGTAATGACTTAGATATTCATTTTTATTAACTATAAGTTCAATCTCAATATATTCTCAGTAATCAAATTTAATAACATTATTCAGACTAGAATTATATCTATTCTTAAGCTATTTAGTATAGGATATTATTATCTTATAGTAATGATAAATCTTGTAATATTAAAAGCTTATTTAATATATACTTGATCATTCTCAATTTCCTGTCTTAAATACTAGTAATCTTTCTAGTTATATTTAATATTCTATTCTATTTATACTATTAGTATTTCTTTATTCAATATCTCTATTAATATCTTCTTTATACTTTCTCTATTTATAGAGAAATATACATTTCTCTTCATCAAGCAAATTTTAAATGACTATAATATATTTCTTTATAATATTGAAATATATGTCTTCTTAATTTTGAAAAACCTTCTATTACGTATCTTATAAGCTTTTAAGATAGAAATCTTATTCTATATATATATATATATATATACATATAATATGTGTATATTTTATAGATATATATATTATTACTATGGAATATAACACCTTTTCTCTATAATATAAATATAACCTTATAATATATATCTACTAGTATTTATATTTCAATTTATTAAAATACTCTTTTATATTTCTTATTATAAAGTATTGTATAATTATAATTATTCTATATTACTCTAGAATTATTAATTGAAATTAGAACGAAAAATGTAATTTAGAATAGTAAATTAGAAGAAGGCTTGTAATTTATATAGCTTTACTATATTTTAACTATAGGTATTTCTCTATATATCGTAGTTTTAGAAATATATGTATATTTATGCGATATACTATAGTTATCAAGTAAATGCTTCTTCAAATAAGAGTTTATAAATATCTTCTAATCTAGGTTTCTAATAGTCTTATAGATACTAGTCTTAACTAGTAATATAAGTATTTATAGTTAGTTTATATTTTTAGTTACTTTTGCTCTATACTTCGAATAGTGGCTACGCTATTCCCGCTAAATAAAGATTTTGCTATTAATATTACTCAATAATAGTATTTATACTAATACTAGTTCATAACTAATTAAAATAGTAATGAAATTGATTGTTATTATAAGTAACTATATTCCTAGTTCTTATGTCTAATTCTATAGTAGTAGAAGACTTTATAATAGTAATCTATATATGGAAAGTTTAGTTAAAACTAGGAATTAATAAAATATATATAACTAAAGGTAATTACTAAAGTTATAGGATTAAGAGCTTTTTTGAGTTTCTTAAAAATAGAATAAAATAAAGTATTTATTTTAAGATATAAAAGTTAAGTATTCTGTCATTCTTTACTGTTCTATAACTTTTATAAAAGAAACTGAAGTCTTCTTAAAATATATATACCTATTAATAGAAATATAACTATAAGAGAAGTATAGAAATATCTAAGTATAACTATTATAATTAGAACTATTAGTATATTAGTATTAATTATACCATGCCGTAAGGTATATAGTAACTATACGTATTACTATATATATAGCAGTATACCCTCTACGCCTTACTAGTAATAGGTACTAGGTATCTAATATTAGCTATAGCTAATCGTATAGTAATTAGTAAGTAATTATTATACTATAGATCTAAAGTTTTATATAGCACTTTATATCATATAATATAGGAATAATAATAATAAATAATTAGAATACTACTTTATACCTATATAGCAAAATTATATATAGTATATATTCCTTTCTAGATAGATTAATACTAATTAGTAGTTAATCCTTCTATTATATTACTATACTATAAATTAATAAGACTTATTATAATAGAAGAAATAATTATGAAAACTTTATACTTAAAGTCTATAAAAAATAAAAAATCATAAGATTTATTATTTAGATACTTTAAATCCTCTTTATTTTAAGATCTCGCTAAGAGCTTTTGAATTATATACTAACTCTTTATAGATAACTATTATTATAATATTAATAATTATACTTAATTTAGTTTTAAAATAAAATATTTCCTAATAGCTATTATTAGGAAGCTAATAACTACTCTTACCTTTTACTTATAGAAGTATATTTAGTAAATATAATAACTTTTTTGAAATTATTACTAGAGTTTTAGTATTAGAGATTTATAGTATCTCTAGTTTCAATCTTTTAGGAGATTTATATAACTTTTTGAAAATTCTTTTAATATTCTTACTTTTATAATAATATTTAAATTAACCCTTATAGGTAAGATACTTATTCTAAGTATTCCTATCCTTATAATAATAGTACTTTTAGGTATTTCTACTTTTATAAAGTTCTATTAATATCTTGATCTAATATTTTTTAGCTAAATTTCTAATTTTAACTACTAGAATATTATAAATAAGGATTCTATAAAGATTTCTATTTATATAATATACTAAATAACTTTCTATATATATATAGAATTCTATAGTTTAGAACTCTTTTAGATATTTAAAGGTGATTTTAAAGATTAGCTCTTAATAGTATAGTAGCTTACTAGTATTTCTATATTATACTATTTTAAAGACTATTTTATAATATATAATATCAAAGTTAATATAAATAGTAATTAAATCTTTATAATATTATACTAATTATTTTAATAACAAGAGTTTATTTTATAGACTTATAAGGAATTTTAAGAGGTTTTAAAATACTATATTAATTTTAAGACTAATTTTAAAAAGTATTCTAAATAGGTTAATAACTTTATACTAGAAGGATTAGACTTTATTCTACTTTTTTATAATATCTAATTTAAGGTTAAATATATAATATTAATAATACTTTTATAATAAGAAGTTAAGAGAAAATACTTATAATTAATTTAGATAGTTTATATATTTATAATATAAGATAGAAAACTTCTATTATAATAGTTAGTTTTACTAATCCTATATTTAACTATCTTAAAACTTTCCTAATATTACAAGGGGTATAATAAGTATATTTTACACCTTACTTCTAGTACTTCTTTTAATAATACTTTAGCTAAGTATACTATAGACTTTATAAAACTATATCATGAAAATATAAAGTATAGTAGAAGTCTATATAATATATTTAAGATAAAGATCTATATCTTTTATAGTTGCTACTTTAAGCTTAATATTTTACATTATATATAGATTAGTATATTCTTAACTATACTAAAAGATCAGGCTTTTAAGTATAATTTTAAGTATTTAAATAACCCTAGCTTTAACCTATAGTTTGAATAAATAACTTATTATATTAAAGACTATTTTAAGAACAATAAATATTAGTAGTTATATTTCTCTAACTAGTAAAATACTACTTTTTAAAATATTATAACTAAGAACCTTAAGAAGAATAAAAAAGAAGCTTTTAAGGCTTTTATATTTAAACTTATATATATTTAGAAAGCCTTTCTATTAAATTTCTATATAGATATAGTATTCTTTTTCTAATTTATAAGTATATATTATAGTATATTTAAATATTAATTAGTTCTCTTTAGCCTTATAGTAATATTCTAGAGTTTCTATAACTAGTTAAAATTAGCTATAGGTAATATTATATTAATTTAAAAGTTGTAATATATTTAAAATAGTAGAAATGATTACTAGAAGGAAATTAATAATTAATTTTAAATTAACTATATATATAATTCCTTTTAAGAATACTTCTAAAGTATTATACTACATAATACTTAATATTCTATATATATAGTTCTATAAAACTTATAACTACTTATTCTAAATAGTATTTATCCTTTCTATTTAATTATATATAGCTATTTAAATAAGAAGTACTATATATATATAGTAAAATAAGTTACTAATCTATAAAATATATCCTTAAGGAGAAGTATATTTTATTTAACTAGTATAAGTTAAATATTAACTCTAAAGTATATTTTATAATAATATACTAAGTTTTCCTTATAAATTATAAAGATATTAATAGTTTAAATAATAACCTTAAGGATCCCCCTTAAGATTATAAGCTTAATAATATAGTTATATAATACTAAGTGTAATATAACTTTAAAGATAAAACTACTACTTTTTTGAATAGTTTTTAATATTATTTTTTAGTAAAAAACATATTATTCTTAATAGAAATAAAATTATAAGAATCCTCTAAGATTAAATAATACTTTATATTCTTATTTAAAATATTATTTCTAGTAGTAGAATTATTAAGAAAAGTAGTACTATAGTTCTTATATTTATATTTATACTTAGAGGTTATTACTTAAGTATTGTTTTTTAAAATATTTTACCTAACTTAAGTACTACTAGCTTTTTAACTATTAGGTATTTCTAGTTTATTATATTTAAGCAGATTATTAACCTTTTTATAACCTTTATACTTCTATAAAGTAAACTAATAATAATATATTTTAGTAAAGTTTTTCTAATTACTATATTTAGAATAATTAATATACTTATATTTCTTAGTGTTATTATATTTTATATAATACTATATAATACTCCTTTCTTATTCTATCTTATAAATATAGATTAACTTAGTATTATATTTAATAATATCTATTACTAGTTTTATTAAAGTAAAAAAGTCATCCTAATTATTTAAAAATAGGGGTATCTATAGCTACTTTTTAATAAGGAGAGAATAATTACTTCTATATACTTCATAGAGATAGAAATATAGAGATTCTATTACTATTTTAAATATCTAGCTATTATATACCTCTATAAGATTTTTAATAAGGCGGGATATCTAGTTAGATATTATACTTTTAAAGTATTCGAGAAGTACTATTATTAGTACTAAATGTATAATATAGCTCTTTTATGCTTTTACTTTGCTATTTATAGTAATATTAACTTCAACTTTAAGATTACTATTAATATTATTTATATTAATAGCTACTTTATACTCTATATTATTAATACTATAATAATATTTAATGCGATTTAATTTTTATTAAATATCTTAGTAAAAGCAATATGAGAAGCCCTTAAGGTATACTAAATCGATATATACTAAGGTCCTCCTAATTATATCACTACTAATATAAGCATAATATCTTAATTTGAAAACTTCAGATTAAAAATAAAAACAATAGGATTAATAGTCTGTATTATTCTAATTAAGGCATATAATAGTATTAGTAAAGTTAAGTACTACTATATATTTTTCTACTATATATATAAGATTTATTATAATAAAATACCTACTACTACTTAAGAAGTATTCTTTTAAGTAGTATATAAGGCAATTAATAATACTACTAGGCTTAATAGTTTTATACTTATTCTACTTATTTTTAAAGTATATTCCTACTTTATAGAAGATTTAGCTCTTTCTCTATATATTACTACCTAGGCCTATACTATATATAAAGCTATTAGAGAGATCCACTAGGAATATACTAAATATATTATTAATACTACTTTAATAATATACAATAGCCTAAATACCTTATATATTATAACCCTTCTATTCTAATTCTTAGTATATATATAATAAGAGAAAAATAGCTAGTAAGGCTTATATTACTTCCCTACTATATATAGCGAGATATATATTTTCAAACTCCTTTATAATTTTTAAGAGTTTTAATCTATAACTATAAAGTTATACTTTAAAAATAACAGTTAAGAGATCTTATTAAGTTATATTTTTAAAATATTAATACCTCTTGAAGTATTAATACTTAAAAATATTTATAAGAAATCTATATAAGTTAGTATTACTATAATAAGAAACCTAATACTATATAGAAATACATATTCTTATAATAATACTCTAATTCTATCTATAGCTATTCTTATAGAGCTTTAGAATACTTAGTAAATACTATAAGTTACTATTATTATAAAT
>AMCV02000007.1:1595508-1611801 GCA_000350065.2 Colletotrichum orbiculare MAFF 240422
AAAAGTAACTTACCTTCTCTAGATTTCAGCTAAAAGCTTTATTTTATAATATATTTTATAACTAAAGAATAGTCTGATATAATACTAGTATTTAGCTTCTATAAAAAAAGTATTATTATAGTATTTAAACTACTATTTAAAGAATTAATTAAAAAGGAAGTTAAGAATATTATTATTAATAGTATTATAAAGATTATCTAATATAACCCTATTTTCTATAAGAATTATAAGTATTTTAAATCCCATATTATTAATAAAGTTAAGAATAGAAATACTAATAAGGTATATAAGAAGTTAAGATTTATAATTTGAAGCTTTAGAGATAATAGTAAGTTTAAAATACTAATATAATTACGAATAATTTAATAGAGTAATTAGTATTTAATTTTAGCTATAGTTCTAGCTTTCTTCTAATATATTAATATAATAATATAACTTTATATTTAAATTAAAATAGAATTTATAAAATATATTATAATTAAACTATTTTTATATTTTAAGGATTAATACCTCCTAGGTTCTATTATAATTATTATTAAACTACTATATAGTTTTATTAAAACTAATATTTATTAATATGTAATTTATTCTAAATATTATAAAGAGTAATTATAAATAGAGATTTTAATAAATAACTTATACGTCTTTATCTTATTTTTTAAAAATAATACTTTTAATCTTATAGATATATAAACTAATAATACCTTTAGTTTCTTAGATATTACTTTCTTATACTATAAAGATAAGGAGCTCTAAAAAGCTTTATTTAAAGCTAAATTTAAAATAGTTCTCTTAAAATAGTACTACTAATATTTAACAGAAATATCTTATTATTTAATAGTAACGCCTTATATTTATATTAAAAATACTAAGGGTAAAGGTTTACCCTTATTAATATATATATAATATTTAAAGTACTTAAAAAGATATATATTGAATAATATGTATATAAAGTATATCTTATTTTAATATACTAACCTAAAATATTATCAACTTCTCCTATATAATATAAGAATAATAACCCTTAGGTAATAATACTACTATACTTAATAAATACTTCAAATAGTAAATTAAGTATTTTAATTATAACTTTAATTTTATACTATTTAACTTCTTTAAGGTGTATTTATATACTTTTATTAATAATTTATTTATTAATAATACTGACTTCTTATTTTAACTAGGATGTATAATAATTTTAAATTAAGAAATTACTACTAGTAATAGCTAGTTCAACTTCTATAGTAACCTTATATATTATTCTTCTATTAACAGTAAAAAAATTACTAAGAGTATATTTACTTTAGAAATTTAGATTATAATAATTAGTATAGACTTTACTTATACTATAGCTATATTACTTAAGAAGATCTTCTAGTATTAAAAACTCCTTTAGATCTTAACTATTATATATACTAATTTATATTTATTCTATAAGTATTTTGTGAAATTCAGTATTACTAAGGAAAAATACCTTATTATTAATATTATAGTATTAAAGTAGTTATATAAATATTATAAGTTCTATAAGGTATAATGGATTAATAGAAATAACAATATTACTAATACTTTTATAAAAGATATGTTGAATTATACTTTTAAGAGATTTATTGATTTAAACTATATAACTATTTCAATAGAAAGATAGATAACTTAAATAGAATAGATAAATAGGTATTTAAATATTATTAAAGTAAAAGGGTGTAAATTGCTAAGGGTATTATTTTTTGTGTAAATAGATAAATACTAGGATATATAGTAAAAAGAAAACGTTGCTAGTATTAGTTGTATTATACTATAGGGTATATAGTAATTATATATATTATTATATATATAATAGTATACTTTCTACGCCTTACTAGTAATAAGTATTAGGTACTTAGTATTACCTATAGATAATTATGTAGTAATTAGTAAGTAATTATTATACTATAAATCTAGAGCTTTATATAATACTTTATGCTATATAATATAGGAATAATAATAATGAATAACCAGAATACTACTTTGCACCTATATAGTAAGATTATATACAGCGTATATTACTCTCTAGATAAACTAATAATTAGACTAGATTTGAATAACGACATTCTAAATATTATATTAAAGTAATAACTTATAGATATTTAAAAAAGGTTATCTAGATACTCTATAAGTTATTATAAAAAACTAATAATATTAGAAACTAAATACTAATTAAGTAATACTCTAATATTAATTAATTAGTTATATTAAAGGTCTTTAATCTATTTAAAGTTATATACCTCTCGAGACCCTTTAAAGGAAGCTATACCTAGTAGTCAGCTCTTACCTTATAAACCTTATAGATACTACTAGTACTAAGGAACTATTTATATAGAGAAAGCTTTAGGTAGTAAATATAGTTAGTTAATATAATAGCTAATAAATAGAAGGTATATATATATTCTTTTCTATTATAATTACTTCTTCAAAAGGTTATAATAAGTTATTATATAATATTAATACTAACTAGCTAGTAATACTTATTACTAGCTATCTATAGTTACTAGCTATAAATAGCTATTAATAGGAGCTAATAGCTAGTAGTAATTACTATACTTAGTTTATATAACTAGAAAGTCTATAACTACTAGTTATACTTACCCGCTGTAAGATTCAAACCTATTATTCTTATTATAAAAGAGTAAAAGCCAGCTAGACATTAAACTACTACGTCAAGCGGGTACTTTAATATTAATACTTTATTATACTACTAATCATTAAATATCTTAGAATATTATAATAACAATATTTAATAGTCATAGCTAGATATCTCTATACCTATCTTATAGTTATCTTTTAGGGGGTAGCTATATAGAGTTCGAAGAAATTTCAGTTTTATTATAAAGGTTACAAAAGAGTAATAGATTATAGAATTCCTAGTTCTTATAGGTATTCTATTTTATTCTATTTTTAAAAGGTTTATAAAAACGTTTAACCCTATAACCTTAGTAGTTAGTTTTAGCTATAAATATTAAGCTCTAGTTTTAATTAAACCTTTCTTATATAGGTTATTATTACGAGGTCCCCTATTACTTTAAAGTTAAATATTAGAGCTAAGAGTATAACTGTCTATAACAATAAGTAATACTATTATTTCTTTAACTAAGTATAAGCTCGTATTAATATAAACACTATTATTAAGTAAAATTATAGTTGAATCTATATATAAAGTGGAGAGTTTAGATGTTATTCTGAATATAGTATAAAAGTAACTAAGTAATAATATTATTATAGGAATTTTAAAGCCTGTCCAGTAATATTAGAAACATTTATACATACTTAAGAAATTATTTATATATGAATTATATTGAATGAGTATTTTAAGATTATTTTAATAAGAATAAACTAAGTCTTATATCTATTTATATTTAGATTATAAGTTAGTTTATATTAGTAATAGAGAACCTTCATGTTAATAGTATGAAGTTTTATCTTAAGAGTAAGTAATTATTAGATTGGGTTTATACTAAGTAATAGGATTTCTTAATAGGTATATACTATACTATATAATTATTCGAATTTAATCTTCTCCTTATTTAGCTATAATTCTATATTTATACTTAAGTCTTATAGTATTAGAATATCTATTATTCTAATAGTTCAAAGTAGTATATAAAAGCTTTGATAGCTCTTTAATACTTCTTTTTTCTATAATAGTCTGATATAATCCCTTTTTTAGAAGTCTTATTTTTTAGATCTAATTATTAAGATATTAGTATAAAGTAATAATATTTTATTCTCCTTCTAGTATTTTCCTTTAATTAAGATTTAGGTATTTATTCTAAGTTTTATATCTCAGCCTTCTAATATTAAGTCCTAATTAATATTAACTTCTTAAGATATATTCTAATTATAACTATATTCTAATTAACTTAAAACTTCTATATAAATTAATTAGTCTTTTTAACTATAGAAATACTAAAAGAGCTTTTTCCTTATTCCTAACTACAAAGACTTTATATCTATTATAACTATAATTTCTTAGTTTTTATAAAAGTTATATTAAACTTTTTTAATAGTAATCTTTAGGTTTCGTTTTCTTATTTATTCTGTAGAATACTATTTTTACTAGTTGAATTAAAGTAGTATATATTTTATAATTCTTCTAGCTCTAGAGATAAATATTATTCTCTTTACTATTCTTATTATCTCTTTTTAGTAACTTATAAATAACTTCTTTATTATTAATTTTACTATCTTCTATTTTAAAGAAACTCTTAACTACTTTTAATTAAGAAAGGAACTTTATTATTATTTAAATTTTCAATCTTATATATAAATCGCCCTTTTCTTCTCCTTTATTAATAACTTTATTTCTAAATTATTAAAAATAAAAATAATAATTATTATAATATTTCTTCCTATTATTCTTATTACTCCTATTACTTTTATTCTTTTCCCCTATTACTTCTTCTTCTTATTTCTATTTCTATTTTAAAAGGAGTTATTAGTTTAAAGAAAAAAACTACTAAGTTATTATATACTTCTTATATCCTTCTAACTAATAATAATAATAACAGTAATAACTTTATATATCCTATCTCCTACTATTATTACTTCTACTTTATAACTACTTAGAAATTATCCAGTTATATTTTACTATTCTTTTTTTATTATAAAACTACTAGTATATCTCTATTACTTCCTTTTTTTTATTTCTGTTGATTATTTTAGATATTAATAATAAATATTCTTATTATATCTTTATATAGAATAAAACATTTATTTTAATATACTTTTATCTTTTTTTATAAGCTACTTCTATAGCTATAAAATATATTCTAATATCTCTTTAGACTACTTTCTTATAATTCTTATTTTATACTATCTTTTCAATAATCTTTATCTAAAATTAATTTTCTTATTACTATTCATAATACTAAGGTAAGATACTTATATTATTATCCCTTAGTATCCTCCTACTAATTATTAGTATAAGAAGATCTTAAGAAAGTTTAGACTATTATTTATAACGCCTTCTAGGCTAAGACTTCTTATATTAATAAGTTTAATACTAAGTCTAAAATTAAAAATAAAGAAATAGAATAACTAGCCTATAAGGACTAGTTTATAACTATTAAAACTATAGTTATTACTATTTTATAATATAACTACTTTTTAAAGAGAAGTATAAAAGCTGCTATTACCTTCTAATAAGCTTAAGAAATATAAACTTATATTATTAAGATATAGATTATTATTCTTATAACCTTCTATACTACTTTCTTAAAATAGTTTTTAATTTATACTTATATTATAAGTAACTATTTATCCCTCTAGTATCTTTCTAATAATTCCTACTTATTAATATTATTTTTTTAATATATTAATATTCTTAATTCTTATTTTCTAATTCTTAAGACTTCTAAATAGCTTAGTAATAATAAGAATAATAAGGAGAATAGTAGAGATAGAAATAATAATAATAAGGAGAATAATAATAATAATACTAAGTAATCTAATACCTTTTTATTCTCTTTTTAATATTTTATATATTTCTTCTTAAGGATTAACTACTACTTTTAAGCTTTATTATATTTTCTCTTTAGCTTTTAAGTTAATATTAACTTCCTAGTTCTCTTTTACTAATAATTTCAATATATTACTCTTTATATAACTTACTAGTAATCCTCAGGAGATCTTTGTTATATTCTAATTTTAATTCTAATTATATATTCTACTAAAATTCTTATTAAGTTTCTTCTATTTTATACTCCTCTTATTTAATTAGATATTAATAATTTATTTATAGTCTTTTATAATTTACTATATAATTAATTCTATATATATTACTTCTTGAGCTTTCAATAGGGACTACTTAAAGTATTAATAGATTATTTATATATTTCTCTAATTATAATAAGGAGAAGATATTATGAATTCTATATTCTTTATCTAAGTTAAGTTTAGATACTTAATTCTTCTTAACTATTTATATTATTCTAAATAGCTCTTAGTATTTATTAGATAGTTTTTTTAATTAGTTATCTTTATTAAATATTCTTAATAGATAAGAATATATAATTATTAATTTTAAAGTCTAATTATTTCTTTCTCTTATTATACTACTTAATATATCTTTTATTTACTTCTTCTAATAAAGCTTTTAATTACTATTGATATAATTAGAAATATCTCACTTTTTCTTCTATTATAAGAACTACTTTAGATTTAATATCTTTTATAGAAGTATTATGAAATCTTTCTAATAAGTAACCTATTAGAATATATATTAATATAATTATATTAATACTATAGACGGAGTTATTATAAATAATCCAGCTATAAATAACTATTTTACTTAATTATCTTAGTTAAAGTTAATTATTACTTTTAAGAAGTATACTATATTCTAAGTTTACTATTCTATTTACTTATTAGTTTATAAATAATATATTATACTTAGTTTCCTCTTAATAGTTAGTAAGTAAATAATAAGAGCTTAAAATCTATTAGTAAATAGTAAACCTCTATTAGATATAATAGTTTAAAAAACTTTATATTTAAAGAGCATATTATTTGGTTACTTTTGCTCTGTACCTGGAATGGTATCTAAGCTCTACACCCTATATATGGATTTAACTATAGGTTTTACCCGATAACAGCATTCGTGCCAATACTGGCTCGAGGATATTATTTATTAAGAAAACTATTAGTTTATTTACTATTAGAGATTTTGCTTTTAGTAAGTAGAATATATACCTTATAAATTAATTAATTACTATAAGTATATTATTATAACGTTTCCTTAGAAATCTAATTAACTTAAGTAGTTTAATAATAGAATGTATATTAATATATTACTATAAACTAATAAGTAATAGTAGAAGTATTAATTTACTATATAGGAAGTAGTATTAAGGCTTTAATTATTAATATATTCTATATTTCAATATATATTCTGTAATATTCTTTCTTATAAACCTCTACTAATATATCTATTTTTACTTCTTAAATATCTTAATAATACTTAAATACCTTTTCAAAAGTTTATTATAGAAAGTTATTAATAAGCTAACCTGAAATTAATATCTATTTAGAATAATTAGTTTACTTTAAAACCTTATTCCTCCTTCTTTATTAATAGACTAATTATTACTTTTTTAATATAACTCTTCTTTTCTTTTTAATAGTAGTCTCTTTTTATACTTATTAGATTTCTTCTTTTAATAATCCTTTTAATCTCTCTAGAATAATATCTTTTAAATTTACTATTAACTTTTAGTTTTAAAAGAATAGTATTATTATTCTATTTAAGAACTAATTTAAGAGATCTTTTTAAAAGTATTTCTAATTATTTAGATTTCTCGTTTTATAAATTAATAATTAGATTATCTTAATAGACTATCTACTAAATCTTACTTCTCTAGTTAGTAGTTAATAATATAATTAAATAATAATATATCTTAAAGAAGTCTTACCTAATAATTATTAAACTAAAGTTTTACTATTAAATACTAATAGTTTAAATAATTAGTAATAAAAGTAACTTTATACTATAAGTATAAAAAGTATTATTTCTATATAAGTATTATTTTATAAATAGTTAGTAATTTAATATCTAGGATACTATATCTTAATTCTATTCTATTTAACTTCTTTAAGAAATAAAGTAGTAGTTACTACTATTTCTTTTCTAGTTAGATAATTATTATCCTTATAGTAAGATTAGACATATCTATTTGTATATAAATTAGAAGGATTAGATTAAATATTATAGAGTTAGTATTTAAGTAGGTTTATCCTATAGATTCTTAAAAGATTTAATTATCCTAAGGGTTATTATATCTTTCTTTACCTATTTAATTAGCTAATTAGTAAGTCTAATATTTAGAATAGTTCTAAATAAATCTCTTATAGAATCCTATAAATTCTAAGAAGATCTAAATCTCTCTAATATTAATAAATAGTAGCTACTTTTTAATTACTCATATTCTTTCTTCTTCTAAAATAATACCTTTAGAAGAAATAATAAAACCTAATAATTTAATTATTTATATATAAAGTCTATATTTCTCTAGGTTAATATAAAACCTTGAAATTAATAACTAGCTTAGTATTTCTTTTACTCTTTCTATATAGTCCTCTTTAGTCTTAATAAATATTAAAAGATTATCTAAATAGATAATATATATAATATCTATAGGGCTTACTAAAGTATTATCAATATATATTTAGAAGGTTACTGAGGTATTTATTAAACTGAATAATATTATATAACATTCAAAATATCTATATTATATTTGAAATCCTCTCTTTTACTTATCTCCTAATTATATTTATAACTAATAATATATATCTTTTAGATCTAGTTTAATAAATTTTAAAGCTTTTTTAAAATAGTTCCAAATTTTTATTAATAAATAATAGTAATACATATTTCCTAATAGTAATATTATTTAAACCTGTATAGTCTATATATAATTTTAACCTATCTCTCTATTTAAGAAAAATATAATTAATACTTCTATAGGAGTCCTTAATATTCTAATCTATCTCTTTTTAAAAACTAATATAAAATGTTAATATAATTCTTCTAATTTCTTTTCTATAAAGGGGTAGATAGAGTCTTATAAAGACTTCTTACTTTCTTCTAATTCTATTATATATATATAAGTACTTTCTTCTATAGAAATACTAGTTTTCTTTATATTAAAAATATAAGCATATTCTCATTATTATAATAGTAATTAACTAAGATCAATCTTCTTTTTATTTGAATCTCCTATAAATTATTATTAAGTAACTTATTTTTCTCCTGTTATTAATATTAATATAATTAAGATTATTAATATATATTTAAATTACTTCTTTATCTTATGAATTACTTTAGCCTTATATATTAATTTAAAATTAGTAATAATTAAGAAGTAAGTTTAATTTAAAGTTTTCTCTTTTAAATTAAGCTTTACTTTTCTTCCCTAGGGGATCCTTAGGATTATATTATATTTACTAATATTACTTATTTAGAATATATAAGAGTTTGTCTATATTATACTAAAGTTATCTATAATTCTTATAACTATAATTTATATCTTATATTTAAATATTACTTCTTTCCAGAAATTTAATATTTTTAATTCTAAACTAATCTTTATAAGCTTAGTATTATATAATATCTTCTAGCTTAAAATATTCTTATTAGCCTTTAGATTAATAAGTATTTTTCTTTTCTTCTAACTTCTCTTTATATAAGCTAATATTTTAACTTTAAAGTATTAGTAAGGTTTTAAATCTTATAGGATATAAATACTATTAGTTTCTATCTTTAAAGTATAATAAAGTCTTTTAATATGTTTTGGTTTCTAATAGGTATAATAGGTATTTTTACTATATTAGTATAATATATAGCGTATCTTTCCTTAATTATAATATTTCAATAGTTTTTAAAAAGTAGCTATTTAGGGTTATAGGATTCCTTCTTATTTAACCTTAAGTAAAGAAGTAATTATAAGGAATAGTTCTTTTAACTAGTTCTCTTTACTTATCTTTTAAATTAGGTTAATTATTTATATTATTAATAATCCTTAGTCTTTCTATTTTAGAGTCCTAAAAGTAAGTTCTATTAAAATAGACCTATTTAGAAATTATTTAACTATTTCTATTCTTTTAACTATATAATTTAGTTCTTAATATATCATTAGTAGGCCCCTATTTATAATTATATATTTCAACTTAAGTAATAAGTATTTAATAATATTAATAACTTAGAGTTTCTCTAGTTAGATATCAAAGTATTCTACTTTAAGGAACTTATATATATTAATAGATTATTAGTAAGATTAGCTAACTTCTTAGTAAATTATGTTTAACTTAATTATTATTATAATAGCTTAAATACTATTATTATCTATATTAGACTTTAGCTATTCTTCTATTACTATTTAAATAGTTTACTAATTATTATTATTATAAGTAATAGTAATCTATTTAATCTACTAAGAAGATATTATACTTTCTAAGTATAGGTCTATATATTAGACTTTATCTTTATCCATAGTAAAGTTATCTTTTACTAAATTGAACTATTCTTATAAGTTCAATAACAAGTTATTAAAATCTAACTAGTTATTCCTTTAATATTTAATAAGAATGAATTATTTAATTAAAAAGTCTTTTCTTTATTTCTTAAAGTTAAATATAAAAGTAGAAAGCCTTCTAATAGTCCTTTTCTCTAAATTATCTCTCCTATATAATACTATTCATTTTTCTAACTTCTACTTCTTCCTTAACTTCTTTACTTCTTTTTTAATTAATTAGTCTAAATTAGTTCTAAAAAAATTATTATTATTCTAAAAAGGTAGCTATTCTTTTAATTTATTAATATTAATACTAGTAACTATAGGAATTAGTTCTCCTATTAAACTAAACTTAGACCCCTAAGTTACTTAAGTAATAGGTTTCTAATATAATATAATTATAGTTCTATTAATTAGTATACCTAAAGGTAAGTAGAAGTTTAAATATATTAGGCGAGGTTTATATTAAGTACTAAGATCTCTTAATAGGTATATATTATACTATATAACTATTTAAACTTAATTTTCTCTTTATTTAACTATAGCTTTATATCTATATTTAAGCTTGACATTACTAGAATATCTATTATTCTAACAGCTGAAACTAGTATATAGGAGCTCTAGTAGCCCCCTAATATCTTTCTTCTCTTTAGTAGCCTAATAGTAATACTTAGTAGGAAATTATGAATATCAAACTTATATTAAGTATCTAAATGCAATACCTATAATTAGTAGTAATTAAACATATTGAGATATTCGAATTATATATAGCTATAGAGACGGAAGAATATGAAAATATAAAAGTATAAAGGTATGAAGTTATTATAGAAGGAGTTATTAGCTATTTATTATTAAAAGAGTTAATATAGAATAGATATACTAATTATAGCTATAAGAGGTTTAGCTTTAGATTAACTGAAGCCTAGTTATAATAGTTAGTAGGTGGGTAAGTGGGCTAAAGTTATACTTCAGGGAATAATATATCTATTAATAGTTATCATACAAAGCAGCTATTAGCCCCTTCTATTGATTTATAGTACTATTTAATATACAAACAAAAAGTACTATAAGTTTATTAATACAAATTAGAGATAAATATTAATAATACTCTTAATCTATCCAACTTAGCTAGGCTATATAAATATATAATCAGTAGTAAACATAGATGATACAAAACAAAGAAATAAATATTATAAATTACTACTATATATATCTATTTATAAACAAAGTAATATCTCTTCTTGAAATTTTTAGAAGTCAAATCTAAAAATCAAAAACTATTGTATTTATTAGATAGATAATAATATTTATTTAATCGAAATAATATAGATTACTTATGTCCCATATTATTCCTAATAATGATATTTTCTATTTTTATACTATTAGTCTTATTACTAATTACTAAATATCTTCTTCTTTAATTTTCTAAAATATAAAATAATTATGTTCAATTAGGTAATTATATATTTAGATATCGATCTAATATTCCTTTTATTATTAGTAAATAATCTGAATTAATCTTCTAAATATTAATACTCAATTGAACATTTAGGAAATTGTTATAGATAGAAGTAATAGATAATACTTTTATAATCTTCTTAATGTTCATATTAGTTGTTATAATGATATTAATTTGCCAATTCTTTCAATATCTTTATCAAGAAATGTATTGTAATTATATCTAAAATAATAAGAAATATACTAGGGATTTTCTATTAGTAATTTAGTTATATTATTTCTTAGAGGTTTGTCATAAAATAAAATAAGACTTCTTTTTTTACTCTTCTTTTCTCTTATGATAATTTATTTAGACTTAACTCAGAATTAATTCAAATTTCAAGGTTTAATATTAAACTTACATAATCCTTTAGGCTCTTTCTAGATTACTATTATTATTAGAGGAGAGTTTATTATTGAAATATGTTTATTAAATTAACGTCTTATTCTTTCTCTATTTACTCAGTATATATAAGATGTTAAAGAATATTAATAAGAAATAGTCGGTTGCTATTAATCTTTCAGTCTTATTTATATTCTTCTATTAAATTTATCATGCACTTCTACTTTGAAAAATTGGGAAAAATTGGAATTATTAGTTTATTATATAATTGATAAAAATAAGATTAAGTTAGTAAATTATTGTAAATCTTCCTTTTCTTTCTCTTTCTATTCTATAGATTTCTAAAAGTTATATTAGTATTTCAGAGTAGTTTATATTTATAGTATTTTTAAAATGCCTATATCTATTTTATTGACTTCTAGAGATTTGTTTGAGAAACATTGTAATCTTATTTCTTTTAATAATATCTTAATAATCTATAATTAGATAATAATAAATAATAGTAATAATAGTAAATTATTATTAATTAGTATTACTTTATAATTAGTAAGTACTATGAATTATTAATTATATGAATAAGCTTATAACTAGTTATTTCTACTTATTATATCTATATCTGAATTATAGTATACATATATATATATGTNTATATATATATATATATATATATATATATATATATATATATATATATATATATCTACTATATACTATAGAGATAAAGGTACATAATAACTTCTCTAATCTTATTAGTCTGAATAAGTAAGTTAACTATTTCGTTATCTATTATCTCAGCTTTAATGACTTCAATACTCTATACAACTTAATATTAATAGACGAATATCCTAGTAAAAATAATAAGAAGAATTGAAAAGAATCTAAAAAGGCAGATTTAAAGTCTATTAATATTACTTTAAATAGAATGAAAGAAAATAGTCATATATAGAATAAATTAGTAGAAGATAAAGGAAATCTTAAATCTAAAGAATTTCTTTTTAAAAGATATAAATTTTGTTATTCTTTATGAGGGAATGAGATTTCTAAAGATATCAAAAAGGAATTATCTCAGAATTCCAAATAAAAAGAAATAATAACAATGATAATCTAGAGTGTTTAGAAGCATTAATAGATTACTTGAAATTCTAGGAATATTAATAAAATAAAGGATTATAGAAATATCTATTTTACCTAGATATTACTACCACTATTAATATAATGAAACATAAGTCTATTTTATTTACAAAAAAGCTAGTTTTAAAATACATTAAATACAGAACTACTCTATATTTTATAATTAGAAATCTAAACGATTTAAAATTATCTCTAAATATCTAAGTTTCTATATTAAAAGAAATCTATCATATGCTAGAATTAGAAGTTAATTCATTATTTCAAAGAAGACTTAATCTTATAAGAATGATATTTATTCTCTAGAAAAAGCCTCTATTCTATAATATAGAAGAGAATTCTACTTTAATAGTAAAATTAAAACGAAACATTCTATATAAATATAACGTTCTTTATTTGTAAATTAATAATATTCTTTCTACTACTACATTATAAGATATCTAGCTTATATATATCTATACTCATATAAAATCAAAATATGATTCAGAAGATAATATTCTAAATTTATCTTATAGAATAAAGAGAATAGATATTCTTTCTATTTGTAAAGTTGGTATTAAAGGAAGCTTTATTAATTATATTAATGAAGCTAATACAAAATAGAAATATACTCTTCAATACTTAGATTATATTACTTTAGATCTATATAGGCGTATAATCTTCATAATATATAATAGATTTGATAGATTTATTTTAGTTATTGATAAGTTAGCTAGATTTACTTAGGAATATATATTAAAACTAAGTCTACTAAAAACCATTTCAAGGTCTTTCTTAAATTTAGAGGTTTAAGAGGTAATAATAGTAATAAAAGAAAAATAAAGAAATTTCTTTTTAATAGTAATAATAAATTTAGTAATCGAAGAATAAAAGATATCAAGTTGTATTCTCAAATTACTTACAATAATAGATCTCTTTATATTCATAGATAAAATAGTACAATAGAAAAAGTAATAAGAACTCTAGGAAACAAGATTAGAATTTTAATTTACTATTTTAATTTACTTTAATCTTTATAGAAGGTTATTTTAATAACTTTTACTTATATACATAATAGACCTCCCTATAGTTCTATAAATCACAAGACTCCCTAGAAGTTAAAGAAAAATACAATTTAATATTAAGAGTATGAAGATATAGAGTAGTTTCTATTATAATAAAAATAAGGATTTTTGTTAGTTTATCTAGAGGATAACGCATACTATATATAATATTACCATATAGGTATAAAGTAGTATTCTGGTAATTTGTAATTATATTATATAGCATATAGCTATATATATAGAAATAAGACTTATATAGCCTATATAGCTATACAGCTAGTATAGCTAGTATAGCTATATAGCATGTATAGGTTATATAGGCTAACTATTTACTTAATGGTATTATATTATAATAGCTTTATAATAAATAAACTAATACTAGTGATTATTACTTTTATTATTGTAATAGTATGTAATTATTAAAGTCTAAATAGCTAACTACTTAATAATATACTTCTAATAGCCTCTTTTTACTTCTAAAAGTATTACTTATATACCTCTTTATATCATTATAGTAGTTCTAATGATTACTAGGATCTTTTTAAGGAAATATTAGAAATTAGGGGTATAAGGCTTTTTTTGAAGTTATAGAGCTATAAGACCACGAGGCTATAAAAGTACTTAAGTAAGTTTTAGCGTTGCCTTAAGAGAGTAGTAGTATTATATATCTTCTAGTAGTCTCTATGGTTATTACTAGCTTGACTTTAGTATAAGTGCTAGAAGAGCGAAAGTGGACTTAGTATTCAGCTGATATATAAGTATAGTTTAACTATTAACTAGTTATAGTTAATCTTAGTATTTAGTAGTTAATAAAGGCTAGCTTAGTATTAGTTAATTAGAAGGCTAGAAGCTAGAATTATTTTCTATTAAAGGTTATATAGGCTCCGCTTAACTATTAGAGGCTATAGGAAAAGGTTTTTATTATTTAGTCTTCATAGAGCCTTGAGGGCTATAGGAGAAGGTAGTTATTATATAGTATTACTATAAGAAGTTAGCCTAGTAATATAGCTTTTAAAGAGTCTTAAGGGTTATAGGAGAAGACGTTTAGTCTTTTAAGCTATATAGAGGAGTTTTGAGAGACTATATAGCTATAGGCTTTTAAATATATCTGCTGAATATACTCTATTTAGTTATACTAAGAGTTTTACTTAGTAGACATATATAGAGTATTTTGGATTAATTATAATAAGGGTATATATTTAACTCTTTAGTAGTAGTCGCCTTAAGAGGTTTAGTATATAATTTAGAGCTTTAGTAGAGATTAGAAAAGATCTGAAATATCTATAACAAGCTAGAAATACTATACATTCTAATAATTAGAGAAGAATTATAAAGCTTAATAGAGTTATTATATCTACTTAATTTAGTCTACTTAACAGTGTCAAGACTTTTTTAAGAAAAAGTCTCTCAACTTTTAGGCTTTATTTTAAAGTCCTTAATATGCTATAAGAAGTATTTTGATTTAACAATTATAAAGAGAAGGCCTACTAAGGCAATTATAATATTTGCTAAATAAATATAAATATATTTCTAAACATACTTTCTTTATAGTAATCTCCTTAAGAGGATTGGTATACTTTTTAGAAAATTGATTTCTATCTAACAAGTATCTAAGTAGAATATATCTTATGGTTCTACTTATAGGTTTTAGTAGAGTTATAAGTACTTCTTCTATTAGATATTTCTTACTAGTTTGTAATATAGTAGTAATAGAGGAAGGATTAGTTTCTAATTAGTATTAGTTTATTTAGAAAGTAATATATATTATATATAATTTTACCATATAGGTGTAAAGTAGTATTCTAGTTATCTATTATTATTATTGTTATATTATATGTTACGTAGCTATATAGGCTAACTATCTACCTTATAGCGCCATAGTATAGTAGTCTTATAAGAGATGAACTGACAATTTTAACCCTAAAGGATTAGAAATTAGAGTTTATAAGAGAATTATTATAATTTAGAGGGATAGTATCTATAGAATTTGGGATTTTAATAAAAGAAGAGTTATATAAGTTAGAAATATTGATATCTTAGAAAATACTTTTTATATTTCAGAGGACGAGTTATCTTTATCTATTAGTTAAGTAAACAATTCTAATATCTATAAGTCTAGTGAAATAAATAATAGATAATTCTATTCTTAGTACAGATTGAAATTATACTAATAATAATAATCGTTATAGGGTTGATATTCGTATTAAGATTATAGGGGTTAAGTATAGTAACAGATAGT
>AMCV02000007.1:1631551-1643154 GCA_000350065.2 Colletotrichum orbiculare MAFF 240422
AAGATATATATAGAAGAAGAAGACAATACTCACCAAATACATAACGAAATAATATAAAAAACTATAATAAAATCAAAAAACTATTCCTATTAGAATAATACTATAAAGTTTAAAAGTGTTGATATATTACTAGGATAATAATAAATATATTCATAAATAATAGAAGGAGTAATAAGATATTAATAATAATAATAATAAAAATTAGTTCTATTATTCAAATTATAAAAAATTACTTAAATAAATAATAGCATTATAGTAGAATAATTATAAATATTAAAGAAGTATTTAGTATAATAAACGGTTAGTAATAATACGTAAGCTTCATAATAAATATTAGGAAATATATAATTATAGCCTTAAGGATTAAGGCTCTCGGAGGGGGGGATAGTTATAAGGATATATTAATAAGACTATATAGTATGCCTAATAACTAGCTAGTTATAGTTACTAAAGTACTAGAAAGAGTTTTTAGCTAAAAGATCACAACTTAGATCCTTTAAGCAATAGTCTATATAGTAATACAAACCCTACCTATATATTTAAACCTTTCCTAATTAAAACCTTTAGCTATATTCTTACATTTATCTACTTAAAAGGTTTTATAAGATTAAATATATAAGTTTATTAAATACCTATAAAGGATTAACTTATTTATACTATAGTTAAAAATATATAAGTCTGAAATTGGTATTATCTTAAATCGAAAAGCCTAAAGTCTTTATAAAATACCTAATAGCAATAAAGCTAGTAAAAAGTCTTGAATTTATTAAAAAGTAAAATATATTATTATAAAATATTACTTCATAAGAAGTTTGGTTAGGAGTAAAAAGCTTTTCTATATTATATAAGTATAGAAAATAAGAAAACTAGTATTTTAGCTAAACCTTTAAGCTTTAGAAAGTTTAAGTAAACTTTATCTAAATTCTAATTAAGGATTTCTTGATAAGTCTTTTCTTGTTAATTTTGAAGAAAGTTTTAGATTTTATAATTTGATACTTCTCTTTTTTACTTCTCATAAGCTTTCATAGGTCTTTATATAAATAAGCTATATATTAGTAAAGTATACATTATAAGGTAGTATTAAAGTCACCCTAATATTCAGAAAACTATTATTCCTATTAATCCCATAGAAACAATGGAAGATCTTATAATACTTCTATATAAATTGAATATATGAAGATTACTTTATAACTATATATTTATTCTACCTTCTTACACCTAATAGGTTCTGAATAAATCAAGTAAAAGCATATAAATCCATTCTTTCATAAGGTATTAGAAGTAGTTCAAATTACATATATTATAATTATAGCGCCTTATATATTACAACTATAGTAATCTATATGCTATAAGTATACTATAATAAATATCATCATATATTTTATATTATAGCCTATATACTAGAATTATAGTATATTATAGATTATAACTATAGTAATTTTATATTATACTAAAGCTTATTTGATAAGACTATACTATCTTATATACTATAGCTATTACTAGAACTCTAGTAATGCTAAAGCTAAAACTAGAATTCAAAAACAATCCTTCTAGATATAAATCCCAATATCTCTATAAGTAATAATTAGAGATATTTAATAATATTATAAGAAAAGCCGATAGCTTACTCTCTATTATAACTATTAGTAGATATATTACTCTTTAAAATATAAGTTTAGCCTTCTTATCCCCCTACTAATTACTTCAACTAACCTCTAATTAATCTAAAGCTAAACCCCTTATATTTATTATAGCTAGTATACTTACCTCATAATAACTTTATTAATAATAAATAACTAATAATCCTTTCTATAATAACCTTATACTTTTATATCTTTATACTCTTATTATTATATATAATTTAAATCTCTCGAGATGTTTAATCACTACTTATTATAAGTATTCTATTTAAGTATTTATTATAATTTCAATATCTATAAGCTTAATAAGAAAGGCTAATAGCTTGCTTTCTATCATAACTATTACTATATATATTACCTCCTGAAGTATAACTTTAGCCTTCTTACCTTCCTACTAATTATTATAACTAGTTTTTAGTTAATCTAAGGCTAAACTCCTTATAGCTATAGTAACTGGTATACTTACTCCATATTAACTTATTTATAGATAATAAATAACTAATAACTCCTTTTATAATAACTTTATACCTTTACGTCTTTATAGCTATATATAATTTAAATATCTCGAGATATTTAATTACTACTAATTATAGGTATTCTATTTAAATATTTATTATAACCTTAATATCTACAGCTTTAATATCCTTACTAAGCCTTATATACCTCTAAGATAAGACTTTATATTATTAATATAAAAGTCTTCTACTACTAATATAAGCTAACGTATAATTGCTATATAAGTATAGTAGGATTTAGTCTGCCTTTATTAGTAAGTAATCTTAATATATTAAGTGTAGCTAATATATAAATATTACTTATATAGATATAAATACTTCTAATATAACTTAATAGTTTCTAAAGCCTTTATAATTATATTATTATAATATTCTAAAGTATCTAATAATTAATATTATAGTAATATATTAATATTAGAATATTATCTAATTGACACTTAGTCTTTAAAGCTTTTAACTTAATATAATAGCTTATAGGATAACTAGATAATTATTTGATTAAATATTTATAGGCTGCCTATTAACTGTAGCTTTTAGGATGATTTAATTAAGGCTTAATCTAATAGATTCGTAGCCTTAAATATAGGGATTATAGGTAAATATTACTATACTTATACTATATTTCTCTAATTATAAGTAGTTATATAGATCTTAAGGGGATTTTAATTTTATTATAAAAGATATAGAAGAGTAATAAATTATAGAATGCTTAGTGTTTAGTGTTTTATTTTATTCTATTTTTAAGAAGTTTAAAAAGGTTTTTAACTTTACGACTTTTATAGTAACCTTTAGCTATATATATTAAGCCTTAGTTTTAATAAAGCTCTCTCTAATTATTACTATGAGGTCGTCTATTACTATAGGGTTAAATATCAGAACTAGGGATATAATTATCTATAATAATAAGTCATTTCATTACTATTTTAACTAGTTATAAGCTAGTTTTAATATAAATATTATTATTAGGTAGGATTTATAGTTAAATCTATATATAGTGTGAAGAGCTTAGATATTATTCTAGGTGTAGAGTAAAAGTAAATAAATCTATTAGTTTAATATCTCTTAGATTAGGTTTTACTTATTCTTAAAATAAGGATTTATACTATTAATATAAAATTTATTTACTATTAATATGAGTTAATTTATAATTTCGATACAAGTATATTAAGATTTAGCTTAGTCTTATTAGTAAGTAGTTTTAATATATTAATTATAACTAATATATATTATAAAGAATACTAAAGAGCGATTATTATAGAATATATTATATATAATTAGAAGGTAAAATCTAATATATATTATGTGTAATTAAATATAGCTATACGCGCCGTATAAAGCTCTATTTTAAGTAGTTTAAGTAAGGCGAAGCCTATAGAAATAATACTAGCGTCTAAAGTTTAACTAATATATAATTCTCCTTCTTAAGTGTATTATTCTTAATATACCCCTCTAGTTTTAAGGGTTCTACTTATAGGTTAGCTTTTTTAAATAATACTAGTTAAATCTTCTATTTATATCTTATGAGAAGTTCTTTCTATTATTCTATTATTCTTATTAAACTTCTACTTTTATAATAGGAAGAATAATACTATTTATAGACTATTTAAATGTCTCTTATTAACTAGAAAGTACTTCTAATATCCCTAAGCTTTTTTATTTAATCTTATTATTATTATGACTTAAGATCTATAGATCCTAACTAATCATTAAGAACTTTATTAAAAATTTTAAATATTAGGGGCTTTTCTTAAAATTCTTCTTTTTACTATAACTTTAAATAGTTTAATTAATTTATTATATTAATCTAAATAATAAAAATATCAAATTAGTAGCTCTAGAGAAGCTTTATAAAATTATTAGTTATAAAGTCTCCTAAGGATATATATTTAATCTTAAAGTATTTCTATATAACTTCTTATTATAATTAGTAATTATAAATATTTATATACTATAGTTCTATATATAGTTATATTAATTTAATAATTATAAGATATATAGTTTACTAGTTATTATATTAGATTTAGATAGTAAGGTAAAGCTTATATATTTTACTTCTATTAAATACATTTATTATAAAATCTATTTAAAATATAATAATAAGATAATTAGTAAGAATAGCCTTTTAAATAATTTAGAATAATACTAAAAATTCTATTTTAATTATTAAAGTAAAAATAGTATTTTATTTATTAGTTTATTATATTATTAGACTTCTAAAGAAATATATAGTATATACTTAAAATTCTTTTAATTATTACTATTATCTATAAAACTAATATTTATAGTACTTATAAGGCTATTAAATAAATCTCTAGCCTTATAGTTAAACTTAAAGTAGAAGCTCTTTATTTTATTAAAGTATTATATTATTTATTCAGCTTTTATATAGTAGTTATCTAAGGGGTTTTCATTAAAATATAATAATCAGCTTGCTATATAGGTAATATTTAGTCTTATTATAATTATAGTATAATTAATAAAGCTAATATCTTATTAATAATATTTAATCTCTATATAAAAAGCTTAATTATACTATAGTAAGAGCTTTTTAATTTTCAGAAGGATTTTAAAGTATTTAATATACTACATATACTTTATAAAATACTTAGGAAGCTTTTCAATATATACTACTTATAAGAACTATAACTATTATACTACTTAATTTTAAATAACTTTAATACTACGAAACTACTATAGGTTTTTATTTCTCTTGAAGTAATATTTCTTTTAAAAGTCTATTAATAATATAAGTATTTTAGATATATCTTCTAAAGGGAATAAAAATATATAATTATTAATATAAAAGAAGAAGATAATATACTTCTTAAACTAGTAGTATAACTTTTCTATAATACGTTTAAAATTAAAAAACTTAAAGCCTATTTTTAAATAATATTATTATAAAAAGGGAGACTTCTATAAACTATATAGTACTTTATTAAAATAGTAAATCTTACTTAGTATTTAATAATCTAATAGTATTTCTATATAAATAACCTTATTGAATACTATATATATAAAAAAATTAACTATATTGTAATAAATAAATAATACGGTATATAGTCTGAATATAAATTATTGAAAAGTATAATCGATTTAAATTAGAATAAAGCACTTAAATATATATAAATAGAGCAGTTAGGCTTTATATAATCCTTATATAACCAACTAGTAGACTCTATACTATACTTATTCTTATATACCCCCCTAGTGGTAGAGCTACTAGAGATAACCTTATGTCTTGTGAGACGTTCTAAATAGCATATTATTACAAATAAAAATAGATAAATATTCCTAAAATACGCTTTAGAGTATTTAAATAAAAGAAATCCTTCGTTGTGATAAACTTATTGTAATCCGTTATATATTTAACTGTCTTTTATTTTATTTTTAATAAGAGTAATTAGTTTATTCTTTCTAAAATCGTTATTTATTCAATTTTTTAAATACTATAAATAATTATTTTTATTATTCTTTTACCTACTAGTTTCTTTCTTCCCCTTACGTATTAATATTTTTAATAATTACCTTCTTATACTTATTAGTAATATATATTGATAAAATAGCTTCTATATATTAACTTCTAATATAATACCTATTTTTAGTTATTACTAATATTCTAATTACAATCTAATTCTACTAAGGCTTAAGTAGTTAATAACAATCTATTTAGTATTACTATTAATTTCTTAATATATTTGAACTTAAATATCTTAGTAAGTAATCTAATATTAATTCTTTCTTTATTTATCTCTAAGCTTAAGGGGATACTTACTAACCCTAATTTGAAAAATACTTAGAAATCATATTTTGAGATTATAATTAGTATTTTATCCTTATTTTATTATTAATAATACCTCTCCTACTTAAGATACTTTTCTTTATTCTTTTTAAAAAGCTTATTTTATTTAGAGATTTCTTTTAGATTATATATTATTTAATTAAATCTAAAATTACTACTTTTTTTCATATTTTTAAATATTAATATTCTTATTAACCTTACTAATTTTATTTATAACTACTTAATTTTTAAGATTTAAAGCTAGATTACTAATACTAAAAATACTTATCTAGTTAAAATAAACTTAATATTTAAATAATAGTACGAAATAGAAGTATATTAACTTAAGTTATTTATTTAGTTATATTTTACTAAATTTCTTAAGTTACTAAAATGTCTAATACTTTTACTTTTACCTCAAGCTTCTAAAATACCTAAGATTAATAGTATTAAAATTAGTATTTTAAAGAAAACTACTATTATAATAAAAAAACTAACTAGAATTAAATACTCCTAAAGATATCCTAAGAAAATTCCTACCTTATTTCTACTTTTTAAAAATAAGGAAGATAATCTAACTAGTAATCTTTTAATTACTAAAAAGAAATAAGAAGAAATTAAACCTATTATTAGTAATATTAAGAATAAAAAAAATAATATTAATAAACTAGTTAAGCTTCTAAAGAAATATATTAAAATTATATTTAAATTTATAAGAGAGTCTATTTAAATTAGAAATTAAAAACTTCTTCTAAAATAAATTACCTTAAATACTAACTTAAAAATACTAAATATTAATTAGTTAATCTAAATAAGAAGTCTACTATTACTAGGTATATTCTAATAAAGTCTATTCCTTCTAAAAAAAGTAACTTAGATAAAACTATAAAAAAATATAATACTTAACTCCTTAAAATAAAAATTATTAGTAATACTTAGCCTATTTAAACTATTCTCTATACTATTTATTACTTAAATTTCATACTTTCTTATAAAGATTATCTTTATATTATTAGAATTAATTACTAAGATTTACCTTCTCATTATTATTGATAGTATAAAACTAACTCAAGAGGTTTTTATATTCCTATTTCTAATAGAACTTATAAAAATTTTAAGAAGTTTCTTACTACTATCTAGATTTCTAATAATAATAAAATATATAATTTAGTTTATATTTCAATTCTAAATCTAACTTTTTATAGTTCAAAAATAAGAAAATCAGTAAAGTAAAGAAATTATTTCAATTTAAATTTTAGTCTAATTAGTAGAAAGATTTCAAATTAGCTTTCCTTAAAAATAGTAGTATTTCTAAGTCTACTATTAGAACTCTAATTATTATATAACTTATTATTACTTAGCTATCTTAAGTATTACTACTTACTTAGTTTTTTACAATTAGTCCTATCTTTAGTATTTCAATTATTTTAACTAGGTTTCTTATTAATTAAAAATCTACAACTTAGCTAATTACTAAAAGATTTAGAGACTAGAGTTTTAAATTTTAAATAGTTCCTAATAATTTTAGAAACTAGAGTCTTAGCTTTAGTATTCTAATAACTAGCTTTAGTAAGTTTCCCCTATTTCTTAAATAAGTATTTATTTTAACTCCTTTTTTTAGAAAATATAATTAATTTTCTATATCTCCCTAAGTCGATTTTTATATACTAATTATTATATCTTGCCTACTTATTTAGAATTCTAAATTTAAATAGTCTATTTTAAATTAACTATAAACTTAGATAGAAAACTTCATTCCTTATAAATAACTTAAGGAATTCCGCTATTTTCTAATTTTCTATATAAATACTACTACGTCACTTTATTAAATAGTTAGACTTTAGGAATCTAGATTACTTATATATATTATTTAAATAATTAGGAATAGTTCTAAAAAGCCTACTTATCTATTTTAGCTAGTTTTAAGAATATTACTTATAGATCTATAAAGTTGAGAAATACTCTAAATTATTCGAACTTTACTTAAATTAGGTTTTTTATAAATCTATCTACTAGTATTATATCTATAAGTATATAAATTATTTTAAAACTCCTTTTTAAGTATTCTTAATATAACTATATTTATTAAATATCTATATATTAAAACCTAGTAGATAGTTACTTACTATTTAAAATAACTAGCCTAATTATTTAGTAATTATTATAATAGATTTTCTAAATATCTCTAAAGTCAAACTCGATATCTTAAAATAGCCTCTTTAGTACTATAACCTTTTTCAAAATATATTTAAAGCTAAAAAATTCTACTTTAATTATTAATATTATAATAGTATTTTATTTAGTAGCTTTCTATTAGATTAATCTTCTAAATAAAGAGACAATATAACTATAACTTAATTTTCAAATTTCTTGATAATCTATAAAAAGAATATCTCTAGTAATTAGGAGTATCTAAAATATTTTATTAATACCCCCTAAGTTTCCAAATTATAATACTAAGAATCTCATCTTATATAAGTATTAAATTATATAGCTAATAGTATCTTAGTATATTTAAAAAAGATTTATAAAGTATTTTTAAAATAGAAAATATATAAATAAGACATCTAGTCATATTATAATTAATATATAAAGAATTAAACTTACTTTTATCTAATATATATAAGTCTCTTAAAATATAACTTAACTACTATTTATAGTAAATAATACTACTAGAAGTAGTATTAAAAATATTAGTCTATATTTAAGATTAAAGCGTTCTGCAATTTTAATAATATATATATATTATAAATTAAATAAATCTTCTAATACTATTAATTTCTTACTATTCGAATTCCTAAGAAATACTAAATAGGACCCTACTCCTTAAGTTTATAGGCATACTTTATACTTATAATAAGCTTAAGAGTATCTTTTTTAACTACCTTATAATATAAAAGCAGAATATTATCTATATAAAAAAAGATATAGACATTAAAACTCTTATTCTTAAATAAATAAAGTTCTTCTAAATATAATAAGAAGCCTAATAACTTAAGAGTAATATAAAAAGCCTTATACTAAAAAAAAGGATATCTTAAAATTTATAAAGAACTTATTTAAGCTCTATACATTTCCTTATAACTTTAAATCTATCTAGTAGTTTAACTATTATTAGAAGTCTATTAGAATTCCTTACAATATTTAGAAATATATTAATAATATTAAACTATAAGACTTTAAAATTAAATTATACTATAATTATTATAATTATCCTAAATATTTAAATAGCTAGTATCACTATGTATATAGTTTATAATAAATTAACTAGTTATATATTTCTATATATATAAATCCTTATTTTATATTATTCTAAATAACTATCTATATCTATCTTATAAATAAAAACCTATTTAAGAAGAAAGAACTTAGTTTTAGTATTCTAGTAATTTATTTCTTATTAGATATCTTTCTCTTTTAGCTTTATAATTTTAGCTCTTATTATTTTAATAAAGGACTTTTATAATAATTCTAGTATATTAATAATATCTTTCTAAATTTTTAGTAGTATAATTAGTTAATTAATATATATTTAAATCTTAGTAGAAAGATCTTTCTTCTTTAATACTATATTTTAAATAATAAGAAATACTATTAGAAAGTTAAGACTATTTTTATTAAGCTTTTATTACTAATTAGGTAAATAAATACTAGTAAAACTATCTTATTTACACTCTATTAGGTATAAGATACTACTATTATATTCTTTTAAAAGTATTATATAGTTATTAATATTAATTTCTAACTAAAATTATTATTATTATCTATTCTTATATTATTAACTTATTTCCTAAATAGTTAAATTTATTATCCTAATTAGTTAGAATTTAGAATTATATTTTAGTCTTCTTTAAATTAGCTAAATAGGAGTCTTAAAGTATTTACTTCTATACTTATTTAAAATAAATATCCCCTTTTAACTAACTAGATTTCTAACTTTAAATATACTATCTAGTTTTCTGAATATTAATATACTTCCTAAATTCTAATTACTACTAAGAATTACTTCTTCTAGTTAAATTTAATTAGAATCTTAGATTAATCCTAATAGTTTAAATATGAATTGAGGTATAATTAAATCCTTCTTATTAGTTTTTAAAACTAACTCTAGGCTTAACCTAATATTTTAAGTTACTTCTAGTACTAATAAGACTACTAATAGAAGAAAAACCTTTTTATTAAGTATTCTTACTACTCTAAAATTTCTAAATATTTTAAAAATAAAGTCTTTATCTTTTTTAATAATTAATTTAACTAGTAGTTTTATAATTTCTTTTATAAATACTTTATATAAATCTTATTTTAAATAAAATCTTATCATATTTAATTTAATATTTTGAATAATAATAGCTTTTTAAAAAATAAGAATTTAAATCCTATAGAAATTATAAGTATTTAGAATATAACCTACTAAATATTTAATATATCCCTTAAGTTTAACTTTAAATAACCTTTTTATAATATTTTATTTATAGTATTTCTTAAGTAGGTATACTTAATATCTATAAATATAAATCTATTTTTAGTAAAGTTATAGGTTTTAATAAGAGCTTAAAGTATACTCTAATACTTACTAATAAAAATATTATTTAAACTAGGTTTTTTTAATTTTATATAGTAATCTCTAGTTATTTTAAATATTTAGAGATATATTATATAATATAACTACTATTTAAATTAATTCTATTTAAAATTTAAATAGTAGTCTTATAGCCTCTCATATTTTTATTCCTTAAATAATTAGTTTTTTTCTAGTATACTTACTTATTCTAACTAGCTTTTTAATATAAGAGGGAAATAGTTTAAAATTAATTTCTTATTCTATTATTTATATTTAGTAACTAGTTTTTCTATTAATCATTATTATAACTTTTTTACTATTCTATTAAATCTTATATATTAAAAAACCTTTCTATTATTTTACCTAATTTTTAAATGTTTTTAATATTTAAAAGACTAAATTATAAGTTTTATTAAGTAATATAAATATAAAGAGAAAGCTTAAAAATTCATCTTTAATAATAAGTACTTAGGAGTTACCTATAAAAACCCTAAGAAAGTTAAATAGATCCTAAGTAATATAGTAAAATAGGTAAACTAAGTATAACTCTAAAGTTTATCTAGAAATAACTTATTAAGAATAAACCTTTATATAGTAAGAATAATCTAGTTATCTTAATTTTATAATCTTTACCCCCTAAATATTAAAAACTAAATACTTAGGAATATTCTATTTAAAATATCCTACTTAAAAATACTATATATAAGTATTATCTAATTATACTTCTAAAAAAGCTATCTTTAGGTAAAATTAAGAGAATAATATACTTAGAAATTCTATAATAATACTTAAACTACTTAAATAGATTATAAGATAGTTTAAAACTAGCTCATAATTAAAGAATATGAAGTTATACTTTTTAAATAACTATTTTATAATAATAGATTAATTAATTAGGCTAAATCTAAAAGTATAATTAAAACCTATATATTAAATTTTAATTTTATTAAGAAGTAGAACTTCTAAAATAATATTAATATAGAAGTTTTTAATATAAGTTATATTATCTAATATTAAGTCTAGTATATTCTTCCTATTTAAACTATTAAAAATATTCCTAATTATTTATTTATTTCGTCTAATTATAAAGAAATTAGTTAAATTAT
>AMCV02000007.1:1647829-1660070 GCA_000350065.2 Colletotrichum orbiculare MAFF 240422
AGTATTTTAATAATAGAAGGAGTATAATTAACCACTTAAGTTTTATATATAATATCTTACTACTTTTAAAATTATATTTCAATTATTATTCTTATAATGAGATATTAAAGTTTAGAAGATTAAAGTATTTTATAATATATTAAAATAATATTTTAGAAGTATAAATTATTTATAATACTAAAGTAGTTATAAAAATTAATAGTTTATATTACTATATCTTCTTTTATATAATAATACTAATATGAAATACTTTATTTATATATCTAAAGATCTAAATTATTATATAAGTTTAATTTAACTATTTATATTAGTATTCTTAAGTTTTTAAAATATAGAAATTATAATAAGTTATATAAGTTTTAGATCTTTTTCTATAAGGTTTATAGTATCTTTTATATAAATATCTTTAGTAATATCTATAGGGAGTTATTAATCTTCTTTATAACTTACTCCTATAGGAATAGAGCTTTTAAAAATATTTAATTTAAGTATTTTAATAGTTTATTAATACTTCCTAATTTTTAGAAAGTTATTTAAAAGTGGTTCTTAAGGAGGTTTTAAAAAGAAGTTTTAACAAGTAGTTATTTTAGAATTAAAATAGTCTTATAAGTTATAAGTCTTAGCTTCTATTTAGAAAGTATTATATTAAATTAGCTACTAATTAGCTCTCTTGAGGATTAAAAGAAGGGTATTTTTAATAGATATCTTAATATTCAAGATATATTAAATTATTATAATATATATATTTAGCTTAATAGTTCTTTAGTATTATAAGACTCTTAATTATTATATATAATTAGGAGGTAAAATCTAGTGTATATTATATATAATTAAATATAGCTATATATAGATTACGTAAGACTTTATTTCAAGCGGTTTAAGTAGGGCGAAGTTTGTAGAGATAGCGCTAGCGCTTGAGGTTTAGTTAGTATATAACTCTGCTTCTCAAGCGCGTTATTCCTAATAGAATACCTAGCTTTTATAAATATTCTATTTTATTCTATCTTTAAGAGGTTTATATTAATTATCAATTCTATAATTTTAGTACTTACTTTTAACTATATATATTAAACCTTAATTTCAACAACATTCTTTCTATATAGATTACCATTATTAGATCTCATATTATTATATAGTTAAATATTAGAACTAGAAGTACAATTATCTATAATAATAAGTAATTTTATTACTATTTTAACTAGTTATAAGCTAGTATTAGTAAAAGTACTATTATTAAGTAACGTTTACAGTTAAATCTATATATAAGGTAAAAAGCTTAGATACTATTCTAGGTATAGAATAAACGTAACTAAATGATATTATTAATCAAACTACTATTCTTCTTCTGTAATCACTATTGTTCAGAATATTACAATTCAGCCTCCATATTAAGAAACCTACTTTCAATATTTTATTTATCCTCATTTTATAGTTATCTATAGTAATAACTTAACTATTAATATACCTACTTATATATCTGTTCTAATAATATATACTTTAAAACTAATATAATGTTATAGATTGTAGTTTCAAGCTTCTTCTTGAAAGATATAACTCTAAGGATCTGCCAATACCCTAGCAACTAATTTAGTTAGAAGTAAAGATTGAAGTCTTACTAATAGATCTTTGATGGTTCAATATGACTTAATTGGTATAATATAAATTTTAAGCTGGTAGTTACTTAGTATTATTACTATTTTAATAATTATATATAGTACGAAGGTGAAACCTAATTTATATTTCATATGCCTAAGTGTAGCTATATGTATATAAGTATATATATTATATACAGCTTTATTTAATATACCTTTACTAGAATATATTAGAATAGATAGATAGATAGGTGAATCGACAGTTAATTGATTACTATAGATAACTGTGAAATCAGGAGAAATATAATATTATAAAAGTAGTTTTCTTAACATGAGGACTTATTTAAAGTATTTATTATAATAATAGATAAATAGAAGGAGAAATAGTAATTTAATTAATAGTATAATTAAGTATTTCTAACTATTATTTATAGAAATATTAAGGCTCTTCTTTAGAGGGTTTATTTTAGAGTTCTAGTTATACTACTAGAGTTCTAGCTATAGCTATAGCGTATAAGCTACTATAGCTATAATATATAGAATATTATAATTTTAATATATATATTCTAGTATAATATATAAGTTATTATACCTATAGTATATAATATATTATAATAATAATATATAGGTTAAAGCGTAGTATATATTATAATATAACTATAGCATATTAGCTATTATAGCTATAGTATATAAAGTATTATAATTATAATATATATAGTTTAAACTACTTCTAGTATTTTGTAAAAGAATAAACCTCTATATATCTACCGTATTTACTTAAGAACTACTAAGGGTAAAAAGGTAAGATAAGTATATATTTATAAAGCGACTTTTGTACGATTTATTCATATAGAAATATCGTAGAACGTCTTCTTAGTCCTATTAGAATAATAGAAATAGGAGTTCTTTATATATTAGAGTAAATCTAATAGAATGAAGTTTATTAATATAATAATAGCTATTTGAAGTTTTATTAAAATAATATCTTTCTCTTTAGTATATTATTTAAAGTTTATATTCTCTAGTATAGTATAACTAATAAGTACATATGTAATTAATTTTGTTCAAATATTATTTATATAAAATACGTATAGTATATTAAGCTATATAGTTCTATTTATAATGAAGATATAGTCTTCATATTTAATTGTGTATAAATATTAGTAGCCTTATTGTTTATTATGTATCTCTGTATTATTATCTATTATATGTAATTTAGGGGCAAAATCTAATTTATATTATATATAACTAAATATAACGAACTATACTATGTAAGCCTCTTTTTCAAGTAGTTTAAGTAAAATGAAACTTATAGAAATAGTATTAGTATTTAAGGGTTAACTAGTATAAATTCTACGTCTTTAATATATTATTCTTGATATATTATCCGCTTAAGATAGTAATTCAACGTTAAGCTAGCTTTTACTATTTTATAGTAAGAATAGTAAGTCTAAATCTTATGATAGGTAAGTGTGACTAGTAGTTATAGACCTTCTAGTTATATAAACTAAGTATAATAACTACTACTAGTTATTAGCTCCTACTATTAGCTATTAATAGCTAGTAACTATTAATAATTAGTAATAAGTACTAATAGCTAGCTAGTATTTAATATTATATAACAATTTATTACAATCTTTTAAAAAGTAATTATAGTAGATATAAGTATATATATACCTCCTTTTTATTAGATATTATATTTAACTGACTATATTATTACTACCTAAGGTTTTCTGTATCTAAATATTTCCTCAGTCTTAAAATTATCTATAGAATATATAAAGTAAGAGTTCACTATTAGGTATAGCTTCTTTAAAATAGTTCCTAAGAAGTATATGACTTTACATAGATTAAAGACTTTAATATAACTAAGTATTATTCTCAATATATTTTTCTAGCTTTAAGAACTTTACCTATAAACTAGCCTTTTCAAATAATACTAGTTTAACCTTCTTTTTATATCTTATATAAAGTCTTTATAGCCTTATTACTTTTATTAAACCTATATTCTTATAGTAAAAAGAGTGACGCTTTTAATGAACTATTTAAGTATTTCTTATTAACTAGAAGGTTCTTCTAGTATTTCTACATTTTCTATTTTAACCTTATCATTACTACAACTTAAGATTTATAAATCCTAACTAGTAATTAAAGGTTTTATTATAATCTTTAAATACTAGGAATTCTTTCTAAAGTTTGTCTTTTTATTTATAACTTTGAATAGTTTAACTAATCTATTGGATTAATCTAAGTAATAAAAATACTAAACTAGTAACTCTAGAAAATCTATATAGAACTATTAACTATAAAGTCTCCTAAAACAATTTATAAAATGAAAATACTTTTATTAAGCTTCTTATTATAACTAATAATTATAAATATCTATATACTATAGTTTTATATATAATTGTATAATTTCAGCAATTATAAAATATATTATTTACTCGTTATTATATTAGATTTAAATAGCTAATTAAAGTTTATATATCTAATTTCTGTTATATTTATTGTAGAATCTATTTCAAATATAGTAATAAAATAACTGGTAAAAGTAACTTCTTAAATAACGTAAAATAATACTAAAAGCTCTACTTTAAGTATTAAAATAGTAATAATATCTTATTTATTAGTTTACTATACTATTAAACTTCTAAAGAAACGTATTATATATATTTAAAGGCTTTTTTAATTATCAGTATTATCTATAAAGCTAGTATTCATAGTAACCATAAAGCTATTAAATAAATTGGTAATCTTATAACTTAGCTTAAAGTAGAAATTCTTTATCTTATATAAGTATTATAATATTTATTTAGATTTTATATCACAATTATCTAAGAGGTACTAATTAAAATGCGATACTTAGTTTACTATATAAAGAATATCTAGTATTATTCTAATTCAAATATAATTAATAAAACTAATGTATTATTAGTAATATTTGATTTCGATATAAAAAGCTTGATTATACCATAATAAGAGCTTGTTAGTCTTGAGAAATGTTTTAAACTATTCAATATGTCATAAATACTTCCTAAAATACTTAAGGAATTCTTTCATATATCCTATTTATAGCATTTATAACTATTATACTACTTAATCTCAAGTAATTTTGATACTAAGAGTTGACTAAAAGTCTTTATTTCTTTTAGAATAATACTTCTATTACAAGTCTACTAATAATATAAGTAATTTAAAAATACTTTAAAGAGAAAAGAGAATATAGAGTTATTAATATAGAAGAAGAAAACAATATCCTCTTTAAATTGGTAATATAACTCTCTTGTAATAGGTTTAAAACTAAAATACTCGATATTTATTTCTAAATAGTATTACCATAAAGAAAGAAACTTTTAAGACTATATAATACTTTATTAAATTAATAAGTCTTATTTAATACTTAAGAACCTAATAATATTTCTATATAAATAATCTTATTAAATACTATATATATATCAATATTAACTATATCATATCAAAATAACTATTATAAGCTATACCCAGTTATTAGGTATAGGCTATACCTATACATCCCCTACTTAAGTATAGCTAGGTAATAAGTAGTTAACTTATTATTACATATCTTTTCACATTAGGTCAATTAATATTACTATTTATATACGGACCATATATATATAGGTACTAAAAGCCAAGCTGCTATTAGCTATAATACTATACCCCCTAGTTAGGCTAGCTTTTTATGTCTAATAAGTTAACTATATATAGTCTAAGGTTTAATCTATAGTATATATAGCAATTTATATTTAGATATTCTCTAGCTTATAGTAGTATACTACTAGGGGTATATTATTTAAATATACTTAAGAAAGCCCCTAGTATAAAGCTATAACTAAAAAATAGTATAGTATAGTAGAAGTAAGAAATAAAGGATATATTACAAATTATACTTAATTATTAGATATAGGTTATATCTATATATCCCCTACTTAAGTCTAGCTAGGTAATAAGTAGTTGACTTATTATTATATACCTTTTGATATCAGCTTAATTAGTAGTATTATTCATATGTGTATGCGTATACGTATATAGATACTGAAAGCCGAGCTGCTATTAACTATAATACTATACTCCATAGTAAGAACTAGCTCTTTATAATAACTTATTTAGTTGCTTTTACTCTATACTTAGAATAATATCTAAGCTCTTTATCCTATATATAGATTTAACTATAAACTTTACTTAATAATAGTATTCATACTAATACTAGCTTATAACTAGTTAAAATAGTAATAGAAGTACCTATTATTATTAATAATTATACTTCTAGTTCTAATATTTAACCCTATAGTAATAGAAGACCTTATAGTAATAATTAGGGAGAACTTTATTAAGGCTAAAGCTTAATATATATAGCTAAAAATAACTATTAAAATCATAGGGTTAAGAATCTTTTTAAACTTCTTAAAAATAGGATGAAATAGAATACTTATAAGAATTAGGTATTTTATAACCTATCGCTTTTCTATATCTATACTTTTATAATAAATCCAAAATCCCCCTAAAATCTGTATAACTACTTATAAAAAGAGAAGTATAAGATAAATATAGTAATATTTACTTATAACCCCTATAACTAAAACTATTAGCTTACTAAGTTAGACCTTAATAGAATTATCCTAAAAGTTATAATTAATAAGTAGCCTATAAATATTTAAAAGATAATTATTTAACCATCTTATAAGTTATTAAATTAAGCTATTAATTTCAGAAATCAAGTATTAATTAGATAGTATCTTAATATTAATATACTACTATTATACTAATTATTAGATATTTTAAAGTATTATAATAATATAATTATAAGGGTTTTAAAAGTTATTAAATCATATTAAGATTATCTATATAGATATAAATATTATTTATATATTAATTATACCTCATTAATATATTAAGATTATTTATTAATAAGAGTAAGCTAAGTCTCATTATATTTATATAGAGATAATAAATTAACTTATATTAATGGTAGAGAACCTTTATATTAGTAATATAGAATCTTATTTTAAAGATAAGTAGGACTTAGTCTATAATAGGAATATTAAGGTTATAGATATTAAAATTGTGATAAATATTTAAATAGAATATTTATAATTCGTAGTAATTAAATATCTTGAGATATTTAAATTATATATAGCTATAAAGGTATAAAGGTATAAGGTTATTATAAAAGGAGTTATTAGTTATTTATTATTTGCAAAAAGATTGATATAGAATAAGTATACTAACTACTATAACTATAAGGGGTTTAGCTTTAGATTAACTAAAGGTTAGTTATAGTAGTTAGTAAGGGGATAAGAAGGCTAAAGTTATACTTTAGGGAGTATTATATCTACTAATAGTCGTAGTAAAGAGCAAGCTATCAGCCCCTCCTTTATAATAACTTATAATTAAAATAATTAATAATTATTTTAAAAGTGTAAGATAATATATCTATTATAATAATTATATAAATATTATAAGTATTTTATAATTATTAATCTCTATAGATAACTAGATAAACCTTGATTGTTAAGAAATACTCATACTTATTAAACTTATAAATATAAATTCAATAATACTTTAAAACTTTCAAGTTCTTTACAAAGATTATACTAATCTTATTCTAAAAATCTAATTGAATATGATTCCTAAGATAAACCTGTTTAGCTATTAAGATAACTTTAAGATATAGATGAACAAATACTGTCAAATAAAATATAAATAATAGTAATAACTTCTACTATAAAGTTTCTAGAATAAAAGCCTCTATTCTTCTATACTTTAAGTACTTTATAATATCTAATTTATCTTATAGTTAAAATCTATAATTAAAACTTATAATATCTATATCTAAAATCATTAAAAGAATTAAGCCTCTAAGCGTCCTTTTAGTTGACTATTTATACTACTCTATAACTATAAATAGAAGTATATTAGACAATTTTAAAATACCTAAAAAGGATTTAAAAGTAAATAACTTGAAATAAAGATCTCTTAATTATTCTAATATAATATTTTATACATCCTTCATATTTAACTTTCTGTACAAATAGTAAACTCTTTACTTCTATATAATCTAATCTATATAAATAGAACTATAGAAACGTACAGTCAGTATTTCTAGAGAGATTATTAATATAAACTCTATAATCTCGAAAAATATGTTATAAAACTTAGGAATAGCTATTATATAGATATAAGACTTCAAACTATTATAATTACTTCTTAATATAGTATAAGCTTATTTATTAAACTTTTTATTAGAGCTTGAATAAGTAGTTAAGCTAATGTTAAGTAATTCTACTATAGTTATTTACTCTTATAACTAGTAAGAAACTTTATTGGAATCAAACTATTTAAACTTATTTTATAAAGAAACTAAATTCCTAACAAAAGAGTATTCTTAAAAGTAATATTATAAACTATTATAATTTTATTTCAAAACATACTCTGTAGTCAATATTAATTGATAAGAATATAACTAACTAAAGAACTAATAGGAATATACGTCTTAAAATATATCGGTTTATAAGACTTAAGTTTAATATTTATAGTAAAAATAAAATATTTATAACCATAAGCGTAGAAGTAAATTAGATATAGCTTTATAGTATTATTTCTTTAAATAGTTTTATAGAATATCTAGTATAGTATTTACTAGCTTAAAAGATATATTAGTGTTTACTTATAAAGAAATACTACTATTTATTAAGTTTTAAGATAAAGCTCATAAAGTAGTTTACTTTTATACTTTATAGTTCTTATATAAATCTTACAAATTGTTCTAATATATTTGAAACTTTTATTTCAGCGTTAACTATATAGAATAAATAGTTTAAAATATATACTTTAAGAAGTTAGATTATATTTCAAACTCTTATAATTAGAAATCTCAATACTATATTTAAAAACGTTGTTATTAATATAATACCAATATTTGAAAAAGATAATAAACCTCTTAAATACTTCTATTATAATAGCTTTAGTATAATTAATAAAATAAAGATCCTAAGAATAATTAGTAGTTTTATCTATAAGTATTAAAGCTAAAATATAACTACTATAATCCTAATAAGAGGAATAGAAGTTTAGAGTAATATATTTCCCTAGGAGTAGTATATAAAATACTTTTAAATTCTATATAATAGATTTTATACTTTACTTTATTAATACCCTAAGCTTTATATACTTACTAAATAAATTAACTACTATTATATTTTAAGTAGCTTTTGATAATATAAATACTTTATATAACTAAGATAAAGTAGTTAAAAACCTTCTATTAAGATATTTTAATTATTAATACTAGAACTATTTATTAGTTCTTAAAAGCTTTTAAGTAATATCTATAGTATAGTATTAGTAGTAGTAATATACAGGAGAAAGCTTATATTATACTAATTAAACTATTAAAATACTGAATTCCCTATAAAATATATAGTATTTAAAGGTTTACTTATTATATTAAATATTAATAGTTTTAACTTTGGAGTAATTACTTTTCTATAATTAAGTTAAATAGTCTAGCTTAATATTTTACTAGTAGCTTTATCTTTATAATTACTGAAAAAAAATAAAGCTTATAGCTAAAGTAATATAAATAGTAAAATAATATAAATATAACTTAACTTTTTCACTTTTACGAGTTATACTAGAAATCTTAGTATTTACAGTTTTTAATTAGTATAAGCTTTATGTTATACTAAATATCATTTCTAATAAGAAGTCTTATAAAATTTATAAAATACTATATATTCTTAAAAATATAAACTAAAATACCTAAATTGAAAATAAAAGAATCTTAAAAAAACACTATTAAGGTTTTTATTTATAATATATTTACTATATAATATTGAGGTTGTTTTAATTAGAAAGCTAACTATATAGTTATTATTATTTAAAATTCTAAGCTTTCCTTAAGAAATCTAAATCTAAATGTCAGGTTAAATATAGTATTAAGGTAACTAAAGCTATAGTAGAAGGTAACTGAGTACTTAACTTACTTATTTAAGCTAATAAGAGTAGAGGGATTATTATATATATTTATCTCTATACTATATAATATATATATAAATAAATATATACTACAATTTAAATATAGATATTATAAATAAAGATAACTAGTTCTATATTAATTACATAATTAATTAGTTATAATATCCATTAATTATAAACTAATACTAATTAGTAGTATGTTATGACTACTAGTATTATTTACTGCTATTTAACTATAGATTAATAAGAAACAATTTAAAGATATAAAATTATGATATTTCTTAAGGAAACCTCTAGAAGTCTGTAGAATTGAAACAGGCAATTTAAAGTTATTATAACTATATATTATTCTAAAATATTAATACAACTTTTAGAAGTCTATATAATAAAAATGAAGAAAAGAAGCAAATTTATAACGACTTATTAATTTAAAATTATTTATATTTATTGTATAGTAAATTAATAATAAAGGTTTCTACTAGCTTATTAAAATAAAGATATAGCGATAAATATAATAAGATTAATATAAATAAGAAACAAAGATTTATGATATATTACTATCTCTTACTACTGTTTCTTAATATTTTATATATATTTAATAAATAGAGAAGTAATAAGAAATCAACTTGGTAAATATAATATTATAATAAATCTTCTCTTGATAATAATAATCTAAAGACTGAGTGCTATTTAATTATTAAAGTTTAAACTAGAGTATTTAAATCGGTTTGAAATATAATACTAATAAGAAAGAGAAGTTTTAAAAAAACGCCTTATTCTATTTTATAAAGAGATCATAAGAAGTAATATAGAGAAATTAGTAATAGAAAATAATAGTAGATATCTCCATCATACTTCCTCTTTATATAATATATATTCATAAATTGTATCTTATAAAGATATCTAGAGAGTTAGTAAGTTTATAATATTTTAATAAATAATACTAAAATTAAGAATATTATAGAATTATTATTTATTATCCCTATTTCTAAGTACTCTCTAAGTATTTATTGATATATTAATAATAGAGAGAATTAATTAACATTATTTACTAATAATATAAGAAGTATAACATAGATATCTAGATAAATAGCTATCTAATTAAATATAATTACTTTATATCTTATAAATCTAAAGAAAACAACATTTTGATAATTAATAATAAGACTTAAAGTATAAAGAAGAAGAATAACTACAAGGAATAATATCATAAGAAAGTAATATATTAACTAGATAAAGCAGACGTCACCACCTACCTAATAAGTATAGTAGCTCTTATTTTTAAATCCGCCTTCTATAAAATATTAAGAAGAAGTATTATTCTATATATTAATAGATATATATAATAATAATTCGTATGACATATTCTTTATTTCCCATCATTTCTATTGACTATTAATAATACATTTATATAACTATAGTGCATGGCTAAAGTTAAATAAATTGAATTAATAAGTATTTTAACTTTGACACTATTCCTAGCCCCAATTAATTATATTGTCTTATATATATTATTAAATATAATAATTAGATAAAGGCTGCCTTAAGAAATCTCTAAGAGTTTAAATTAAGAAATATATATAGAATTCTACTAAAAGAAGACTTCTACTTAATAATTATAATTTATCTAGTAAATATATATACCTCTAAAGTTATAACTCTTAGAGAAATACCTATAAATAAAATATAATAGAATTATATAAACTATAAATACTCTCCTAACTCATTACTCTCAACTATATCTTCCTCTTTAGATTTTATTAATAATCTTAGAAGGATATAAAGTAATTAAAATATAGTAGTTTATATTGATAAGTATAAAAAGGCATTCTTATAAATTAAAATAATAATATTTATTAATATTTAATAGAAGGTTACATTGAAATAATAAGGAGAGTAAGTAACATTTTAATAGAAATATAAGTATTAATAATATATAGATTTATGACTATATATGAATATAAAGGAAATAAGACTTCTATTTTAAAAACTTATAAAATACTAATTAAAGATTCTTCTAAGACTAAGAGGAGATATATTTTAATATAATAGAAAGAGTAATGTTATATTTACTTAAGAATTACCTTATTGATAGAAAGGTATACTTCCCTATAAATACAAAACCCATAATAAAAAAGCTAGTAGAGATATTTAATAAGAATATATTAATCTAATGAATACAAGAAAGTATTAAGGTTAATTAGAAAGGCTACTACTACTTGAGATAGGAAATTAAAAAGAATTTTAAAAAAGTTAAATAAGTCTTAAAAGTTAGAAGATTTTTACTTATTAAGAAATAATAAGTTTTTATATTAGAAAGATTGGAAATAGAGATAATTCTAGTTTAAATAATACTATTAATATTAATTATTAGAAGTATATTAATGTTAAACTTATAATTAGTTAAATTAAATATCTAGATAATTNATATTTTTATAAGATCTTATTATAAAGGATAGTTCTAGTTAGAAAGAATAATAATAGGAATTATAGAGACTCTTAAAGCTATATATATATCTTAAGAGAAACTACTAGGTATCTCTAAAATAAATTATTATTTTCAATTAATCTTACAAAAGGGCTAAGGTATTATTTAGTACAATATATTAATTAAATAATAAATATAAAGGCGAAGACTATAGTATCTTCAAAGA
>AMCV02000007.1:1665012-1677120 GCA_000350065.2 Colletotrichum orbiculare MAFF 240422
GATATTTTAGGTATTCAATATAGTAATCAAAGTTTCTACTAAAGTATTAAAAATATTAAAGCTAATTCTTTATATAAGAAGACTTTAAGGAAATTATATATTACTTTTAGAATAGCTAAGATAGCTTTTTCTAGAAATATTAAATCTAAGTAATTAAAAATTATAATTATATAGTTTTATATATAAAACCTTAATTAAAAAGACAACTAATAAAAATGTAAAATTATAAATGTAAAATACTGTAGTAATAGAAAGAAGATAATTAACTATTTGAATTTTATATATAGTATTTTACTACTTCTAAAACTATATTCTAATTATTATTCTTATAATAGAAAACTTAGATTTGAAGACCTAAAATATCTTGTAGTATACTAAAATAGTTTTTAAGAAATATAAGTTATCTATATACTAAAATAAGTCTTTGGCTTTACATAGAGAATATTTGGCTCCCAGCTAGGACCTATGCCCCAACTTACCCTATGCTAACGGCTACAGCCACGGTTACTTCAGGTCTTTGAATTGCAACAAGGTTGTGCCGATAGCACACGAGTCCCACGACATCCATGGCCGGCATTATTAAGGTGCGCCGGTAGTATTGTCAGTACCTAGCTGGTGTGAGTCAACGTCGTGAGCACTACTGCAGTAAGTTTAATACTTCAAAGCAACTACTAGTATATCAAGCTACAACCCTCTAACTATTATAAGGTTTATACTAGTAAGTCTATATACCTAGTTGTTATTTTATTACTTATTAGCTTTTATATTTATATAGCTTCTAGGTTAGAACTAGGTTTAAACTAATAATTATACTACTAGGCTTTTTTAATTATATTTACTTATAGAGATATATTTAGGCTATAATATTTAACTAGGTATTTTCCTATTATAGAGATTATTTACTAAGTATTACATAAAGCTACCTATTAGATAAAAGGGCTAAATATATAAAACTCTATAATATTAAAATAGTCATGAAAATTAGTAATTTATATTACTATATTTTCTTCTATATAATAATACTAATATTAAAATATCTTATTAATATGTTTAAAATCTAAATCATTATTAAAATATAATTTAACTGTTTACATTAATATTCCTAAGTATTTAAAATATAGAAATTATAGAAGACTATATATATGAAAACTTTTATTTATTTCTTTATAAAATTTATAGGAGAGACTGATAGCTCGCTCTTTACTACGACTATTAGTAGACATATTGCCCCCTAAAGTACAATTTTAATACTCTTATCCCCCTATTAATTATTATAGCTAGCTCCTAGTTAATCTAGAGCTAAACTTCTTATAGCTATAGTAGCTAGTATATCTACCTTATATCAACGTTTTTAATAATAAATAACTTATAACTCCTTTTATAATAACTTTATACCTTTATACTTTTATAGCTATTAATATATAATTCAAATATCTCGAGATATTTAATTACTACTAATTATAAGTATTCTATTTAAATATTTATTACAACCTTAATATTTATAACCTTAATATCTCTATTATAAACTAAACTTTCCTTACCCCTAAGATAAAAGTTTATATTATTAATATAAATATTTTCTACTACTAATATAAATGAACTTAGAATTTCTATATAAGTATAATAGGACTTAACTTACTCTTATTAATAAGTAATCTTAATATTCTAATTAAATTTAACTAATATATAAATAATATTTATATAGATATAGATACTTCTAGTATAATTAGGTAGCTTTCAAAATTCCTATATTTATATTATTATAATACTCTGAGGTATTTAATAACTAATATTATAATAAGATATTAATATTAAGGTATTATCTAATTAATACTTAGTTTTTAATATTACTAGCTTAGTATAATAACTTATAGAATAGTTAGATGATTTTCTTTTGAATATCTTTAGGCTACTTCCTAATTATAATATTTAGAATAATTTTATTAAAACTGAGTCTTATATATTAATAATTTTAATTATAATAGTTATAGTTAGATGTTTCTATATTTATTCTATAGTATTCTTTTTATAAGTAGCTATATAGATTTCAAAGAGATTTTAGTTCTATTATAAAGATATAGTATATTACTACTTTAGTTATTAAGTTATATTGAGGATAGGATATAGAAACGTAATAAATTATAGAATACCTAACTCTTAGTATTCTATTTTGTTCTATTTTTAAGAGGTTTGTAAAAGCTTTTAACCTTATAATCTTAGTAGTCATTTTAGCTATATTTATCAAGCTTTAATCTCAATAAGGTTTTCCCTATATAAATTATTATTATGAGGTCTTCTATTATTATTAGGTTAAATATTAGAACTAGAGGTATAACTATCTATAATAATAAGTAATTTCATTACTATTATGACTAGTTATAAGCTAGTATTAGTATAAATACTATTACTAAACAATTTATAGTTAAATCTATATATAAAGTATAGAACTTAGATATAATACTAAGTATATAGTAAACATAACCAAGTAAAACTTATAATATTCTTTATATTTAGTTCTTTAGTAATATTTACTAGGAATTATTAATTTACATTATAATCTATTTTGATAAAAATAGAATTTTTAAGAGTATCTATTTTAGATATTTCAAAGGCTTACTAATAGTATTTAATTTTTAGAAAATAACTTAGGAAATGGCTTTTAATAAAACTTTAAAAAAAGATTTAATAAATAGTTATTTTAAAATTGAAGTAATTTTAAAAACTATAAGTTTTAATTTCTACTAAAATAGTATTATACTAAATAAGTTATTAATTAGCTTTTATAAGAATTAGAAAGAGGTATCTTTAGTAGATATTTTAGTATTTAAGATATATTAAATTATCCCCATATATACTTTTAATTTAATAGCTTTTTAATATTATAAAATCTTTAATTATTATATATAATTTAGAGGTAAAATCTAGTACATCTTATATATATCTCAATATAGCTAAGTATATTATATAAAGCTTTACTCTAAGTAGTTTAAATAGGATGAGGTTTATAGAGATAGTACTGGCGCCCGAGGTTTAACTGGTGCAAACTCTGCCTCTCGAGAGCGTTATTCTTGACATTATCCATACTATTACACCCTATCGCTGTAACCGCCCTAACGCTATAGCAGCATCGGGAACAAGCGGGTCTCAGGCATGAGCTTGGCCAGCATGTGAATGTCCAATAATCATAATCAGCTCCCTACTCCTACTTCCACCGCTCCATACTTATTATCCTCAACCAATGGGCTAGTTGTCATTGCACTTCAGACCAGAAAGTATACTCTCCTCTGTCAACAATCTCTCTGTCACACTATGGCACCAAGCCGAGGCCATCCCGATGAGGAGGTTCCTACTCCTGAAGGCGACAGACCAGCAGAACTGCGACGTGGTCTTCAGGGTCATCCTCCAAGGATCGATCCCATTATCGAGGGCCGCAGCTTCACTATTCGTGGTGTCCTGGTCGGCCTCTTAGTCGGACTCGTCATTTGCTTTTCCAACATGTACTTCGGCTTGCAGACAGGCTGGGTGAGTACGATGACGATGCCAGCCAGCCTCATGGGATTCGGCATTTTCAAAATTCTCTCGCGCCATCTCGAGTTCCCATTTAGCCCCGTCGAGAACGTCCTCGTCCAAACTGTCGCGGGAAGCATGGCAATCATGCCTCTTGGGTGCGGTTTTGTCGGTGTTGTAAGTTTGTCTGTACGTTGGTTTGATCAGCGAGACTTACACTCAGATAGCTTCCGGCAATGAATTATCTTCTCACCCCCGAAGAGCAAGGCCCTCTCCATATCAGCTTGTGGAAACTGGTCCTATGGTCACTCGGCCTTTGTTACTTTGGCGTTGTTTTTGCCGTTCCCCTGTAAGCTACACCATTAAGCACTCTCCCCGGCCGCTGCCTCTCTCATTTACGCCAATATTCTGATACACATGGCTCAATGATGGCAAACTAACCCATGATAGTCGCCGGCAAGTCATTATACGTGAGAGACTGCGATTCCCCAGCGGTTTCAGTACTGCCGTTCTCATAGGCGTGCTTCACGGCCAGACACGCAAGGCACATCTGGGAGGTTCCAGCGACGCCGTGTCCGGCGGCTTTGCAAGCCTGGTCCCGCATCACGACTCGCGCCATGATTATTCAGCAGTTGATGAGAGAGACCATGTAGACGCTACACAAAGTACTACCGACCATGAAAACGGAAGTATCATTCACGGTCAGGACTGGGTCAAGAACATGAGACTCCTCCTGATATGCTTTGGTGTCTCCGGCTCCTACACGCTATGCACATATTTCTTGCCCACACTGCGCACGATTCCTATTTTTGGAACGAGTGCCGCTGGGATCTGGCTATGGACGCTCAACCCAAGCCCAGCATATATCGGCCAGGGGATCATCATGGGTCCCGAGACCACGCTTCATATGCTTATGGGTGCCGTTCTTGGCTGGGGCATTCTCTCTCCGCTGGCCAAGTCTCGAGGCTGGGCCCCTGGGACCATCGATGACTGGGAAACAGGGAGCAAGGGTTGGATTGTCTGGATCTCCCTTGCCATCATGCTTGCAGACGCAGTAGTGAGTCTTGGGTATACTGCCACCCGGCCTCTGACGGCTGCCATCTTCGGGGTATCACGCAACGATCTCTGGCGGCAGGGCTTGCTGAATCTGCAGCATCGCCTGTCGGGGGATTATGCTGCTCTAACCACAGAGGAGGCGGATGACACGGAGACGACCATCACCTCAAGGCTTTTGCCTCGGGGTAGACAATTGCCAGCAGCTTCAAGAAGCCGGCCGCATTCCACAACAGCTCAGGGAGGTGCGCTTGACGATGAGGTTGATGCACCTGAGGACCAGCAAATCAGCAACAGATATGTTTCGGTCGGCCTTGTTTTGTCCATCCTACTTTGTATAACGACAACTCAAATTGTTTTCGGCAACCTGGTGCCCTTATACGCGACGATTGCCGCTGTTCTGATGGCCCTTATTCTTAGTATCATGGGCGTGCGAGCACTGGGCGAAACTGACCTCAACCCTGTGTCAGGCATCAGCAAATTGGCTCAACTCTTCTTTGCACTCATAGTTCCCCAAGCGAACAAGTCGAGCGTGTTAATCAACCTTGTGGCTGGAGCAGTGGTATGAAAATCTTGAATTATCCTGGCTACTCTTCCCTCGCCCAGCTCTTGAGTGCGCTATAGCTAACTGCCCTTATTCTCCTTCCGGTAGTCTGAAGCAGTAAGTCGCTGGACATGCATATGTCTGCCACGGGAAAGCTAATAAGCATACGTCAGGGCGCTCTTCAAGCTGGCGATATGATGCAGGATCTGAAGACCGGCCACCTTCTGGGTGCAGCACCTAACGCTCAATTCTGGGGTCAAGTCATTGGTGCTACAGTCGGCGCTGTTGTGAGTGCTTTTGTCTATCAGCTCTATACTTCGTGAGTATGACCACATGCCTGATCCGAACGGTTCAAAACATGGCCACTGATGACTTCCTGCACGACTGCAGGGTATATACTATTCCAGGTGATCTGTTTCAAGTACCTACGGGCTATGTTTGGATATTCACGGCGAGACTGGTGACCGGCAAAGGGTTACCTCCCATGGCCAGAGAATGGGCAGTGAGTTTCGGCGTCATCTTCGCCACCACAACACTTGTCAGGGCAGCAGCAGTGGGCAAAGCATGGCGACCATTTGTACCAGGTGGAATAGCAGTAGCTGTCGGTAAGTGACGTGCTGCGAAGTTTGGAAAACCCGCAGAGACCTCCATTTTCCTGGATGAAAGCTGATAAATCCGCAGGGATTTATAACGTCCCGTCCTTCACCTTGGCCCGCACTGTCGGCGGCCTCTTGAGCTGGTACTGGGTTTCCCGAAGAGGCCAATCCAGCACACCTCTGATAGTCCTCGCGTCGGTGAGTCATGTCTGCTGTCGGACGAAGGCGTACTAAATATGGCCGCTGACATGTACATCTTGCGTCTTCTAAAGGGCTTCATTCTTGGAGAAGGGTTTCTGAGTATAGTAAACCTGGTACTTCAAAGCCTAGCAATATCTCATTACTAGAAACAAGAAAGAACAATACTTATATTAAAGCTTTCATTATTAGAATATATATATATATTATGTATGAAAATAAAGTAATAGTTTAAAAATAATTTTCGAATTAAAATCTAGTATAAATTTAATTTCTAATTTAAAGAATAAATGAAAATATAGATTTCAATTTAAATAAAACTCTTAACTTTCTAAAATTTAGATTTATGAATATTATAAAACTTAGAAATTAAAAGTGTTTTTATATTTTGAATAATAATATATATCTCGAAAAGGTTTTACTTAAAATATTTATTTAATTTATATATAATTAAAATAATACTTTTTAATAATTTAAATATTATATATTATTTAAGAAAATACTAGAGACTTTATTCAATTATAAATGATAGTTAATATAGTAAACCTTTTGAATAGAAGTTAAAGTTTCTTATTATATTCTATTAAGCTTATAAAAGAATTACTTATATATTTCCTACTAATATTCTATATATTCTTTTAAAAAAGTAGGCTTGTATAATAAACCTAGAAGTATGATTGCATGTGATAATAGATACTTTTAATATTATTGAAATTGATTCTAAGCTGGTATTAGTATAGATACTATTAGAAAGTAAACCGTATGAATAAAACTCTATATAAAGTAAAGAGCTTAAGTACTATTCTATATATAGAGCAAAAGTAAATAAATATTTTAGAAATAGTTTTTTTAGATCTAAAGAATTAGATTAAGATATAATTAAGATAACTTATATTATTTAATAATATATACCTATACAAGAAGTTTAAGATATAGAGTTATTAAAAGCTGAAATCCAAAATATTTAGAAAATACTATACTCGCTTATATTTTTCAATTATTATATATTTACATAGATTTATAGTAGGTGAAATATTACTTAAATAGTTATTTGCTATAAATATCAATTAGTTCTAATAGTCTCATAGTCTAAGAATAAGATAAATAATGTATATATTCATAATATAGTTAATATAAAGCTATTATAATTATAAAGTATATTATTTATAGAATTTGATTGAATAATAAACGTTATTTTTATTTCAAAGACCTAATTACTGAATAAATGCATGTATCTACAAACCAATATATACTATATATAATCTTACTGTATAGGTATAAAGTAGTATTCTAGTTATTTATTGTTATTATGATAAGATTATGTATAATATAATTTTATATGACACTCTAGACTTAAAATATAGCAATCATTTATTAATCACTATATACTCAGATATAGCTAGTACTAAATATCTAGTATTTAGTATTAGTAAATTATATAGAATATACTACTATATATATAGTAACTTATATAGTAATCATATATCTTATAATATGATATAACTGATACTAATAATTTTTTTCTTTTTATCATACATCTTATTATTTATCTAAGTATATAGAAATAAGTATTTCTAGCTATTTATATCCTTTTGCCTTAATAATACTTAAAGATCCATTTATCTATTCTATTCAAATTACTTATTTCTCTATTTAATAGTTCTATAGTTTGAATTGATAAATCTCCTAAAGATATAGTTTAAAGTACTCTATATAAGAGTATTAGTAATATTGTTATTAGGGTTATTCGATTATACTTTATAGAATAAGTAATATTTGTATAATTACTCTTATATTATGACATTGATTATAGAGTATCTTCCTTTAGCAATACTAAACGTTATTAGGCTTTTATATAATAAATATAAGTTATTTTATATTATGGTTAGGATTTCAGGGAAGTTTTAATACCCGAAGATCTTTTTGAATAATATAATCAAAATGAAAATAAAGTATATATTAGCTATCATAATAAAAATTTCCAAAGTAAATGTATTTCTAATAATTCTTTTATTTTTCATAGAAGAGTAATATAGAAAATTGCCTTGAAGATTAAAGTAGTTATTGCTAATTATAGTCTCTTAACTTAGAATTATTATAAATCTCAGTTAAAATAAGACATTAGTATTATTAGTTACTAAGCTATAAATAAAAGTATAAAAATATATTTTAGAGAAATTAAATAATATAAAGTTAAGATTATAATTAAACTATTTAATTTACTGTTTAAGATATTCATTAAATATAACAGTAATATTACATAAATATTACTATTTTTCATATTATATAGAAAAGATTAAATAGTATTTCTAGGTTGTATATTAAGATACAGTATATCTAATATATTTCTTTTTTCATATATACCTTCTTAAATACTTTAATACTATTTATAAGTAGTTAAAGACTAGTTTTTATCCTCAATATATTTCATATAAATAAAGAGTATTACTATTAAGAAATAAGATATCTTTATTAAATACTAGTCATACTATTTCTAAAAAGACTATTTTAGGCTTAGTTGTAGATAGGAGTTTCTAGAATTCTTTATGTCGGTTGCTCTATACTATAGGGTATGTAGTAACTATACGTATTATTATATATATAGTAGTATACCTTCTACGCCTTACTAGTAATAGATACTAGATATTTAGTACTAACTATAGCTAATTGCGTAGTAATTAGTAAGTAATTACTATACTATAGATCTAGAGCTTTATATAATACCTTCTATTATATAATATAGGAATAATAATAATAGATAACTAGAATACTACTTTATACCTACATAGTAAAATTATATATAATATATTACCTTCCAGATAAATTAATACTAATTAACAATTAACCTTTCTATTATTATTATACTATAGATTAATAAGACTTATTATAATAAAAGAAGTAACTATAAAAACCTATATTTAAAACCTATCCAAAGCAAAAGACTATAAGAATAAGTATTTAGATACTTCAGACTTTCCCTATCTTAAGATTCTAACTAAGAAATTCTAAGTTATATACTAATACTTTAAAGAGGCTTTTATAAGACTTAAGTAGTAATATTATATTAGAGTTCTCATTCTAATTAAATTAAAATATTCCTTATAGTATTTTTTAAGGAGTTTAATTATATATTTTTAATTATTACTTACTAAAATATATTTAGTAAATATAATAAATCTTATTAAACCTCACTAGATTTTAATAAGATTAGAGATTTATAGTATCTCTAGTTTCAACCTTTTAAGAAATTTATATAGCCTTTTAAAAACCTTTTTAATACCTTTCTTACCTTTATAATAATATCTAAATTACTAATCCTTAGAGAAATATTTACTCTAAATATTTCTTTAATTATGATAATAGTATTAAATAATATCTTTATACTTATAAAGATCTATTAATATTTAAATTTTATACTATTTAAATAGATCTAGGATATTAATTATAAGAATATTATAGATAGAAATACTTTTATAATTTTAACTTATTTAATATATTAAAAATACTTTATAACTATTTAAAACTATATAATTATAAGCTGTTTTAGATATTAAAAAGTAATTTTAAAAACTAACTTCTTATGACTTAGTAACTTATAAATACTTAAATTATTTAATGTACTAAAAACTAACTCTTCTTCTATAATATTAAAATTAATATAAATAGTAAAAAGATCTTTAGTATTTTATATTAAATTACTTAATAAGATCTATTTACCCCTAAGATATTAGGCTGGGTTTATATTAAGTGATGGGATCTCTTAATAGGTATATACCATACTATATAATTATTTAAACTTAGCTTTCCCCTTACTTGACTATAGCTCCACACTTATATTTAAGCCTTATATTACTAGAATATCTATTATTCTAATAGCTAAAACTAATATATAGGAACTTTAATAGCCCCCTAATACCCTTCTTTTCTATAATAGCTTAATATAATCCCCCCTTTTAAAAGTCCTATCTTTAGGACTTAATTACTAAGATATTAGTATAGAGTAGTAGTATTTTATTCTCCTTCTAGTATTTTTCTTTAATTAGGATTTAAGTATTTATTCTAAGTTTTATATTTTAGCTTCTTAATATTAAGTCTTAGTTAATATTAGCTTCTTAAGATATATTCTAATTATAGCTATATTCTAATTAACTTAAAGTTTCTATATAAAATAATTAGTTTTTTTAATTATAGAAATATTAGAAGAACTTCTTCCTTACTTCTAATTATAAGGACTTTATATTTACTATAATTATAATAATTTAATTTTTATAAATACTATACTAAGCTTCTCTTAATAGTAATTTATAGATCTCTTATTTTTATTTATTCTATAGAATACTATTTTTACTAGTTAGGCTAAAGTAGAATATATTTTATAATTCTTCTAGTTCTAGAGACTAATATTATTCTCTTTATTACTCTTATTATCCCTTCTTAATAACCTATAAGTAACCTCTTTATTATTAATTTTACTATTTTCTATTCTAAAGAAGTTTTCAACTATTGTTAACTAAAAGAGGATTCTTTTTATTATTTAAATTTTCAATCTTACTTATAAATTACTCTTATTTTCTCTTTTATTAATAACTTTATTTCTAAATTATTAATAATAATAATAATAATAATAATAATAATAATAATAATAATAATAATAATAATATCTATTCCTATTACTCCTACTACTCCTATTATTCTTATTCTTACTCTTTTAATACTTCTTCCCCCTATTCTTATTCTTATTTAAAAAAGAACTATTACCTTAAAAAAAGAAGCTACTAAGTCGTTATATACTTCCTATATTTTTCTAACTAATAATAATAATAATAATAATAACTTTATATATTAAGTTTCCTATTACTATTATTTCTACTTTATAGCTATTTAGAAGTTAACTAGCTATTCCCTTATTCTCCTTTTTTACTATAAAAAATTACTAATATATCTCTATTACTTTTTCTTTCCCTATTTCTACTAATTATTTTAGATATTAGTAATAAGTATTTTTATTATACTACTATATATAGTAAGAAGTATATTCTAGTATACTCCTATCTTTCTTCTTATAAACTATTCTTATAATTATAAAATATATTCTAATATCTCTCTAGGTTATTTATATTATTACTCCTATAATTTTTATTCTATACTATTTGTTTAATAATGTTTTATTTAAACTTAACTTTTTATAGTTATTTAGAATATTAAGATAGGAAATTTATGTTATTATTTCTTAGTATTTTCCTATTAATTATTAGTATAAGAAGATTTTAAAAAGATTTAAGTTACTATTTATAAAACCTTTTAAGCTAAGACTTCTTATACTAATAAGTTTAATACTAAGTATAAAACTAAAAATAAAGAAGTAGAATAACTAGTTTATAAGTATTAGTTTATAGCTATTAAAGTTATAACTATTACTATTTTATAATATAACTACTTCTTAAAAAGAAGTATAAGAATTATTATTACTTTTTAATAAGCCTAAAAAGTATAAATTCATACTATTAAGATATAAACTACTATTTTTATAAACCTCTAAACTATTTTTCTAAAATAATCTTTAATTTATTTTTATATGATAAATATCTTTCTATCTTTCTAATATCTTTTTAATAACCCCCTACTTATTAATATTATCTTTTTAATATATTAATATTTTTAATTTATATTCCCTAATTTCTAAAACTTCTAAATAGTTTAATAATAATAATAATAATAAGAAAAATAATAGAAATAGAAATAATAATAATAAAGAGGGTAATAATAATACTACTAAGTAATTTAATACCCCCTTATTCCCCTTTTAATATCTTATATATTTTCTTTTTTTAAAGATTAATTATTACTCTTAGGTTTTACTATATTTTTTCTTTAGCTTTTAAGTTAATATAAACTTCCTAGTCTTATTTTACTAATAATTTAAATATATTATTCTTTTTATAACTTATTAATAATCTTTAAGAGATCTCTCTTATATTCTAACTTTAGTTTTAATAATATATTCTATTAAAATTCTTATAAATTTTCTTTTATTTTATATTTTGTTTATTTAACTTAATACTAATAGTTTCTTTATAGTTTTTTATAATTTATTATATAATTAATTTTATATATATTATCTTTGAAATCTTTAATAGGAATTATTTAAAATACTAATAGATTACTTCTATATTTTTCTAATTATAATAAGGAGAAGATATTATAAGTTTT
>AMCV02000007.1:1688906-1706042 GCA_000350065.2 Colletotrichum orbiculare MAFF 240422
TCTAACTAATAAAATACTATTTTTTAAAATATTATAATTAAGAACAAAAGAAGAATAAGAAAGAAGTTTTTAAGACTTTTATATTTAAACTTATATATATATAGAAAGCTTTTTTACTAAATTTCTTTATAAATATAATATTCTACTTCTAATTTATAAATATATATTATAATATATCTAAGTACTAATTAGCCCTCTTTAGCTTTATAATAACCTCTTAGAATTTCTATAACTAGTTAAGATTAATAATAAGTTATGAGAATAGGTACGGCATAGAGTCTACCAAGCGGTCATGTAGGGATTATATAAGGCCTAACCGCTCTATTTATACGTATTTAAGTGTTTCATTCTAGTTTGAATAGACTATACTTTTTAATAATTTATATTCAGACTACATACTATATTATTTGTTTATTATAGCTATAAGCCTAAGAAAATTTAATTACCCTTTGAACTACTCTTAAGTAATAAATATAAAGGAAATCTTTTTTAATCTATTATATTAATTCTTTAATAAATTATTTGAAAATAGTATATTTAACTACTAGTAGCTTTGATATAATAGTAAAGCTATCTAATAGCTCTGACTTTAATTATTAGTATATTATATTATAATTTTATGTAATTAGCTGAGATATTTAGAAGTATGTCAATCTAGATATTAAACTAGTTTTTAATATATTAAAACTAATCGACTTACTTAACTTTAATAAATAGCTTGTCTGAGAAAATACTACTTAATAAGTACCTAAAGATATTAAACTTTTTATTTTTTTAACTAAGGATATTTTTAATTATTATATAGTAGATCTTAAGTTTTAAGTAGTTTGAAAATTTAATTATAAGGAGATAAAGAAATACTATAATATAATTTAGATATAAGTTAATACTATAGTTAACAATAGCTTTCTAATACCTACTTAGATAGAACTACTTAATAATAATAATATCTCTTTTTGAGTTCTCCTAAGAGTTCTAAAATAATAATATATTTAGAATAATTTAATTATAAAGTAATAAGTTAGAATAAATATAAGAAAATTTTCAAAAGCTAATTTAAATATCTTAAGTTTAATATAGTATAATAAGTAGTATGCTATCTACTTTTAAATAGTTCTATATAAGATTCCTAAAATCTAGGGAATTCTTATTATTAAAAAGTAGTTTTAAATATTTAATTAATATATTTTACTTAGTTAGATTATAATTTAGTATTAGAATATTATTAAGAGAGAAATTCTAAACTTAGATATTAATAGTCTAGCTAAATATAGAAAGATTTTTTCTATTTTATCTTATATGAATAAAGTTTTAATAAAAAGTTGTAGTAAAATACTATTTGTATTAGCTATTCTTATAGGAAAGTTAGATAAAATATCTTAGTTAAAACTAAAGTATTTATATGATTTTAGGAGTTATTTATACTTTCTAGAAGACTATAGGTATATTAAGTATATTATTATAGGCTTATATATTAGATTCCTATATATTTAGATAATAGTTATTATTTGAAAAGGTATTATAGATAGGGTAAATAATTTAGAGTTTTATATTTTCTATTAGAAACTAGTAATAAAAGGATAGCTAAACTTTAAGGGATATATTAATAAAGCTAAAGAGGTATTTTTAGACGTTTTAAAAGTTAAAATGACTTTTTTAGGTAGTAAGTTAGGTAGTAGTAACTACTATTTTTCTAACTTAATATATATTAGTATTAATTCTTTCTTTTTTAAGAAGTTAATTAAAATTCCCCTTAAGATTTTTTTAACTATTTAAGGATTTTATTTATTTTTAGTAAGTATAGTATTTAATAGCTATAGAGTTATCTATATTATAAACTTAATAGACTTCTTTAAGAAGGAATTTTTTAAGTTAAGTAATAGGATAAATATAGTTTAATATAGTTTAGCTAACTTCCCTATAATTAGATAAAGTAAATAGGTAATTAGGAATATTTTTAATGGTCTAAATGGGAAGAATATACTAGACTTAATATTAGATAATATAGCTTATATTGAAAACTTTTATATTAATATTATTTTAGAGGTTCTACTTCTCGATAAGACTTAAATCTAATATATAGGCTTTAATTATATTTTTAGATTTAGCCTAATTAATTAATCTATTATTATAAGATAGTTATTTAGAAAATATAATTTTATATTCTTTAAATATAAGTTAGTTTTAAATTATCTTATAGTCTATTTAAGTAGTTTAAATATTATTATAGAATTTCTAAGTATATTATTTTCTTAATTTTACTTAAAGATAGTTCTCCTAGATATATAGTTAGATAATACTTATATATAGTATTTTTAAGTGGGATATTTTGGATAGAATATTTTTAAGTATTTAGTTCTTAATATTTAAAGGGTAAAGATTATAGAGCTAAGATAACTAGATTATTCTTACTATATAAAAGCTTATTCTTAATAAGTTATCTCTAGATAAACTTTAGAGTTATACTTAGTTTGCTTATTTTACTATATTACTTAGGATTTATTTGACTTTCCTAAGGCTTTTATAGGCGACTCCTAAGTACTTATTATTAAAGATGAATTTTTAGGTTTTCTTTTTATATTTGTATTACTTAATAAAACTTATGATTTAGTCTTTTGAGTATTAAAAATATTTGAAAGTTAGGTGAAGTAATAGAGAAGTTTTTTGATATATAAGATTTAATAAGATATTAAAAGAATTATAATAGTAATTAATAGAGAAATTAATTACTAAATATAAGTAATAGAATAAGGGATTAATTTTAAGTTATTTCCTTCTTATATTAAAAAGTTAGTTAGAACGAGTAAGTATATTAGAAAAAAACTAATTACCTAAGGAATAAAAATACGAGAGGCTATAAGACTACTATTTAAATTCTAAGTAGAATTAATTTAAGTAGTAGTTATACTATATAATATATTTCTAAATATTTGAAATAACTAGAGATTACTATATAAAGTTAAAGAAGTTTAGTTCAAATAGTATTTTTATTAGTAGGTATTAGAGTATATTCTAAGTTTTTATTAAGATTTATAATTTTACTAGGGATAGATTTATACCTATAGATATTAAGCGTATTTATTTAAGAAATATTATGAATAAGGTATTATAAAAAGGTTATTTAAGGTTGAATTTAAGGGATATATTAAATACTTAGTAGGCTATATTCTAAATGCCTATAATTTCTATAGGATTTAGATTCCTACTTTCTAAAAAGTTATTATTATTTGAAATATTAAATTTAATAAGATAAGATTTTACTTAAGATAAGATTTATATAAAGTATTTATAAAAAAGGTTATAAAACTACTAGTTAAGTTAATTATTAAAGAAGATAAAGACTTTATTCTTAAAGTATTTAGAGATTTTAGAGTAGTAAGAATACTTAATAAAAGGGTTTTTTTTCTATTAGTTATCTTATTAGTATTAGAAGTAGTTTAAGACATTAGGTTAAACTTAGAGTTAGTTTTAAAAACTAATAAAAAGGGTTTAATTATATTTAAACTAATATTTAAACTATTAGGACTAGTCTAGAATTCTAATTAGTTTTAACTAGAAGAAGTAATTCCTAGTAATAATTAGAATTTAAGAAGTATACTAATAATTAGAAAACTAGATAGTATATTTAAAGTAAGGGATCTAGCTAGTTAAGAAGGGATATTTATTTTAAATAAGCATAAAAGTAAATATTTTAGGATTCTTATTTAGCTAACTTAGGGAAGACTAAAATATAGTTTTAAACTTTAACTAATTAGGATAATAAATTCGACTATTTAGGAAATAGGTTAATAATATAGGAATAGATAATAATAGTAATTTTAATTAGAAATTAATATTAATAACTATATAATATTTTTAAAAGAATATAATAGTAATATCTTATACTTAATAGAATATAAATAGGATAGTTTTACTAATACTTATTTATTTAATTAGTAATAGGGGTTTAATAAAAATAGTCTTAACTTTCTAATAGTATTCTTTATTATTTGAAATATAGTATTAAAGAAGAAAGATCTTTCTGCTAAGATTTAAATATATATTAATTAACTAATTATATTACTAAAAACTTAGAAAGATATTACTAATCTCCTAGAGCTACTATAAAAGTCTTTTATTAAAGTAGTAAGAGCTGAAATTATAAAGCTAAAGGAGAAAGGTATCTAGCGAGAAATAAATTACTAGGATATTAAAACTAAGTTTTTTCTTTTTAAGTAAATTTTTATTTAAAGGAAGGATATAGATAGTTATTTAGAGTAATATAAAGTGAGGATTTATATATATCAAAATATATAATTAGTCGATTTATTATAAACTATATATATAGTAATACTAGCTACCTGAATATTTTAAATAGTTATAGTAATTATAATATAATTTAACTTTAAAGTCTTATAGTTTGATATTATCAATATATTTCTGAATATTATAAGGGATTTTAATAGACTTCTAATAATAGTCGAACTATTAGATAGATTTAAAGTTATAGGGAAAAATATAGAATTTAAATAAGTTTTTTATAAGTTTTAAGATATATTATTTCTTTAATATAAGGTTTTTTATATTACTCTTAAGTTATTAGGCTTTTTATTATATCTAGAGGAGTTTTATCTATTTAAGAATAAGAGTTTAAGTATTTATATTTTTTTTTATATAGATAATATTTTATTCTTATATTATAAGATAGCTAAAAAAGATATTTTTAAGTTTATTATAAATATAAAGTATACTTATAAACTTAAGGAGTAGGATTCTATCTAGTATTTTTTAGGAGTTTGAGTAATAAGAGATTAATAGTATTAGAAGATTTACTTAGTTTATAATATATATATCGCTAAAATCGCAGAATACTTCAATCTTAAATATAAACTAATATTTATAATACTACTTCTAATAGTATTATTTATTATGAATAATAGTTAAATTATATTTTGAGAAACTTATATATATTAGATAAAAATAGGTTTAATTCTTTATATATTTATTATAATATAACTAGATATCTTATTTATATACTTTCTATTTTTAAGATATTTTATAAATCTTTCTTAAGCATATTAAAATATCATTAACTATATAATTTAGTATTTCCATAGGATAAGATTTTTAGTATTATAATTTAGAAGTTTAAAAAGTATTAATAAGATATTTTAGATATTCCTAATTACTAGAGATATTATTTTTATAGATTGTGAAGAAATTTGAAGATTAAGTTATAGTTATATTATTTCTTTATTTAGAGGACTAATATAATAGAAGGCTATTTAATAAAGTATTATTATAATATTAATAATTAAAATAGAATTTCTTAGTTTTAAATAAATTTTAAAAGAAGTTATAGTACTAAAAAGGCTATTTTGAAATATTAAGTTTAATTTTAGAGATATTTAGAGAATCTATTATAATAACTACTAAACTATTAGGTTAATTATTTTAAATAGTAAGTGTCTATCTACTAGGTTTTAATATATAGATATTTCATAAATATAATTATATTAAGAATATTTAAAAAAGAGTTTTGAAGTAGTCTATATACTTATAGATATAATACTAATAGATAGACTTATAAGAAATTTAATTTAAGTAAAGTTTGAATAATTTAGAATACTTCTTAATTTTATAGATCTATAAGTAATATTTTTAAGATTAGTTAAAATAGATAAATAGGCTTTTTAGAGTTATTCCTAATTACTTGAATAATATATATAAGAGATTTAGATTCCTAAAGTTTAACTATTTAATAAAATAACTTAATAGTATTTATAAAGAAAGTTAGAAAATAGTAGAATTCCTTAAGTTATTTATAAGGAATAAAGCTTTCTATTTAAGCATATATTTAATTTAAAATAGATTATTTAAATTTAGAATTTAGAATAAGTAGGTGAGATATAATAATTAGTATGTAAAAATCAATTTAAAGAGGTATAGAAAATTAATTATATCTTCTAAAAGAAGGAGTTAAAGTAAGTATCTATTTAAGAGATAGGAGAAACTTATTAAAGCTAGTTATTAGAATACTAAAGCTAAAATTCTAACTTCTAAAACTACTAGGAATTACTTAAAGTTTAAAATTCTAGTTTCTAAATCTTCTAATAACTAATTAAAATATAGATTTTTAATTAATAAGAAATTTAATTAAAATAATTAAAATATTAGAAATAGGACTAATAGTAGAAAGTTAAGTAAGTAGTAATATTTAAAATAGTTAAGTAATAGTAAGTTATATAATAATTAGAGTTTTAATAGTAGACTTAGAAATACTTCTATTTTTAAAAAAAGCTAATTTGAAATTTTTCTACTAGTTAAATTAAAGTTTGAGTTAAAATAATTTCCTTATCTTACTAACCTTCTTATTTTTCAACTATAAAAAATTAGATTTAGAATTAAAATATAAGTTAAATTATATATCTTATTATTATTAGAAATCTAGATAGTAGTAAGAAATTTCTTAAAACTTTTATAGGTTTTATTAGAAATAGGAATATAAAAACCCTTTGAGTTACTTTTATATTAATAATAATAATTAGAAGGTGAATTTTAGTTACTAATTCTAATAGTATAAAGATGATTTCTATAAGAAAGTATAAAACTTAAGTAATAAATAGTATAAGGAATAATTCGAATAGGTTAAGTATTATTAATGATTTTTATCTAGAAGAGTTAAGTATTATATTTTTTTATAGTTTTATCTAAGTTGTTTTTTTAGAGGGAGTAGATTTTATTAGAGTATATTTAGTAATAATAGATTTCTTATTTAGATTAGTCAATTAATATTTAATATTCTTAAGTTAGTATTTAAAGTTATTTATTTTAGAAGAAACTTCCTAATTTCTAATTTAAGTAGACTTTCTTATAGATTTAGATGTAGTTTTAATATATTTTTTTAGAGGTTTAACTAGTTTGTTAATATTATCCTCTTTATTTTTAACGTTATTAATAATAAGTTTAATTTCTTTTTATTCTTCTTTAGTAACTAAAAGATTACTAGTTAGATTATCTTCTTTATTTTTAGAGGGTAGAGAAGGAGTAGGAACTTTCTTAGGATATCCTTAGGGGTATTTGACTCTAGCTAGTTTTTTTATTATAATAGTAGTTTTCTTCGAAGTATTAATTTTATTATTATTAGTTTTAGGTATTTTAAAAATTTAAAATAAAGGTAAAAGTATTAGGTATTTTAGTAATTTAGGAAACTTAGCGAAATATAACTAAGTAAATAATTTAAGTTAATATATTTTTATTTTATATTATTATTTAAATATTAAGTTTATTTTAACTAGATAAGTATTTTTAGTATTAGTAATCTAATTTTAGATCATAAAAATTAAATAGTTATAAATAAAATTAGTAAGGTTAATAAGAGTATTAATATTTAAAAGTATGAAAGAAAAATAGTAATTTTAGATTTAATTAAATAATATATAATCTAAAAGAAGTCTCTAAATAAAATAAATTTTTTTAAAAAAATAAAGAAGAGTATTTTAAATAGGGGAAGTATTATTAATAATAGAATAAGGATGAAAAATACTAATTATAATCTTAAAATATGATTTCTAAGTATTTTTCAAATTAGGGTTAGTAAGTATCCTTTTAAGCTTAAGGATAAATAAAGAAAAAACTAGTATTAGATTACTTATTAAAATATTGAAATTAAAATATGTTAAGAAATTGATAGTAATATTAAATAAATTATTATCGACTACTTAAACTTTAGTAGAATTAGACTATAATTAGAATATTAGTAATAACTAAAAATTAATATTATGCTAGAAGTTAATATATAGAAGCTATTTTATTAATATATACTACTAATAAGTATGAAAAGATAACTATTAAAAATGTTGATACGCGAGGGGAAAAAAGAAACTAGTAAGTAAAAGAATAATAAAATAATTGTTTATAGTACTCGAAAAATCGAATAAATGATGATTTTAGAAGGAGCGAACTAGTCGCTCTTATTAAAAATAAAATAAAAAATAGTTAAATATATAATAGATTATAATAAGTTTATTATAATAAAGGATTTCTTTTGTTTAAATACTCTAAAGTATATTTTGGAAATATTAACCTATTTTTATTTATAATAATATACTATTTAAAATAGTTTATAAGTTATAAGGTTATCTCTAGTAGTTCTACTACTAGGGGGGTATATAAGAATAAGTATAGTATAGAGTCTGCTAGGTAGTTATATAGAGATTATATAAGGCCTAACTACTCTATTTATACGTATTTAAGCGCTTTATTCTAATTTGAATAGACTATACTTTTTAACAACCTCTATTTAGACTACATACTATATTATTTATTCATCATATAAGTAATACTATATTAATCTAAAAATTATAATATATTTAAGATAGTAGAGATAATAACTAGAAATAAGTTAATAATTAATTTTAAGTTAACTATATATATAATTCTTCTTAGAAGTATTCCTAAAACGTTATATTATAAAATATTTAATACCTTATTTATACTACCTTACAGTACTTATATTTATCTATATTAAATAGAGTTTACCTTTTTCTTATAGTTATATATAAATATTCAAATAAGAAGTATTATATATATAGTAAAATAGGTTATTAATTTATAAGGTATATTTTTAAGGAGAAATATACTTTATTTAATTATTATAAGTTAAATATAGACTTTAAAGTATACTTTATAATAATATACTAAACCTTCTTTATAAAATATAAAAATATTAATAGTTTAAATAATAACTTTAGAGATTCTTCTTATAATAATAAGCCTCATAATACTATTATATAATACTAAATATAATATAATTCTGAAGATAAGACTACTACTCTTTCAGAATAGTTTTGAATATTATTCTTTAGTAAAGATTTTATTATTTCTAATATAAAAAAACTATGAGAATCTTCTAAGACTAAGTAATACTTTATACCTTTATTTAAAGTAGTATTTCTAGTAGTAGAATTATTAAGAAAAGTAATACTATAACCTTTATATCTATATTTATATATAAAAACTATTACTTAAATACTATCTTTAAAAGTATTTTACCCAACTTAGGTATTACTATTTTTTTAATTATTAGGTATTCCTAATTTATTATATTTCAATAGACTATTCATCTTTTTATAACCCTTATATTTCTATAAGTCAAATTAGTAATAATATACTTTAGTAGAATCTTCCTAGTTACTATACTTATTATAGTTAATATACCTATATTTTTAGCATTATTATATTTTATATAATACTATATAATACTTCTTTCTTACTCTACTTTATAGATCTAAATTACCTTAATATTATATTTAATCATATTTATAACTAGTTCTATTAAATAAAAAGCTTATACTAATTATTTAAAAATAGGGGTATTTATAGATATTCTTTAATAAGGAGAGAATAATTACTTCTATATATTTTATAGAGATAGAGATATAAAGATTCTATTACTATTTTAGATACCTAGCTATTATATATTTCTATAATATCTTTAATAAGGTAAGATATTTAGTTAAATATTATACTTTTGAAATACTTGAGAAATACTATTACTAATACTAAATATATAGTATAGCCCCTTTATACTTTTATTTTACTATTTATAGTAGTATTGATTTTAGTTTTAAGATTATTATCAATATTATTTATATTAATAGTTACTCTATACTTTATATTATTAATACTATAATAGTATTCAATATAATTTAGCTTTTACTAAATATCTTAGTAAAAGTAATATAGGAAGTCTTTAAAATATACTAGATTAATATATATTAAGGCTTTTTTGATTTTATTACTACTAATATAAATATAATATTTCAATCTAAAGACTTTAGATTAGAAGTAAAAATAATAGGATTAATAGTTTATATTATTCTTACTAAGATATATAATAGTATTAGTAAAGTTGAGTAATATCATATATTCTTCTACTATATATATATGATTTATTATAATAAGATACTTATTACTACTTAAGAGGTATTTCTTTAAATAGTATATAGGGTAATTAATAATAATATTAAGCTAAATAGTTTTATACCTATTTTGCTTATTTTTAGAATATACTTCTATTTTATAGAAGATTTAGTCTTTTTATAGATATTATTATCTAAGTTTATACTATATATAAAGCTAATAAAGGGATCTACTATAAGTATATTAAATGTATTACTTAGTTACTTTTACTCTATACTTGAAATAGTATCTAAGCTTTATATCCTATATATAAATTTCACTATAAATTTACCTAATAATAGTTTTCGTCTTAATACTAGTTTATAACTAGTTAAAATAGTAATGAAATTACTTATTATTATAGGTAATTATACTTCTAGTTCTAATATTTAACCTTATAGTAATAGAAGACTTCATAGTAATAATCAGGGAAAATCTTATTAAGGCTAAAGCTTAATATATATAGCTAAAAATAACTATTAAGGTTATAAGGTTAAGAATCTTTATAAACCTCTTGAAAATAGAATAAAGTAGAATACTTACAAGAGTTAGGTATTCTATAATTTATTATTTTTCTATATCTAACCTATCCTTAGTATAGCTTGGCGGCTAGAATAGTAGTATACTATATTATTATAATAGTAATAAAATCTCCTTAATATCTATATAGCTACTTATAAAAGAATTATTATAGAATAAATATAGAGATATCTAATTATAAGTATTATAATTAAGGCTATTAGTATATTAGATTAGATCTTAATAAAATTATTCTAAATACTATAATTAATAGATAGCTTATAGATATTTAAAAGAAAATTATCTAATTATCTTATAAATCATTATATTAAACTAGTAATATTAGAAACTAAATATTAATTGGATAATACCTTAATATTAATACTTTATTATAATACTAATTATTAGATATTTGAAAGTATTATAATAACATAATTATAATAGTTTTAAAAACTATTTCGCTATACTAAAAGCATTAATATTTATATAAATATTACTTATATATTAATTATACTTAATTAATATATTAAGATTATTTACTAATAAGAATAAGCTAAATCTTATTATATTTATATAAAAATTATAAGTTAGTTTATATTAATAATAGAGAACTTTTATATTAATAATATAAAGTTTTATCTTAAAAGTAAGTAAGGCTTAGTCTAAAGGATATGAAAGTTGTAGATATTAAAGTTGTGATAAATGTTTAAATGGAATACCTATAGTCAGTAGTAATTAAATATCTTGAGATATTCGAATTGTATATGGCTATAAAGGCGTGAGGGTATAAGGGTGTGAGGGTATGAGGGTGTAAGGGTGTGAGGTTATCGCAGAAGGAGTTGTTAGTTGTTTGTTATCTAACTAAAGGCTAGCTGTAGTAGTTAGCAGGGGGGTAGAAGGGCTGAAGTCGTACTTTAGGGGGCAACATGTCTACTAATAGTCATAGTAGAGAGCGAGCTATCGGCCCTTCCTATTAAATATATTATTAATATTATTTTAATAATATATAATAGCTTAGATATTTTATATATTATAAGTTTTCCACTCTAATCCTTAGTATATATATAGCAAGAGAAAAATAGCTAGTAAGACTTATACTACTTCTTTATTATATATAGCGAGATATATAGTATCAAACTTTCTTATAGTTCTCAAAAGCTTTAATTTATAACTATAAATTTATATTTTAAGAGTAATTAAGAGATCTTACTAGGTTATGTTTCTAAAATACTAATACCTAAAAGTATTTATAAGAAATCTATAAGAATTAGTATTATTAGAATAAGAGACTTAATATTATATAGAGATATATATATTTTTATAATAATATTTTAATTCTATTTATAGCTATTCTTAAAAAGCCTTAGAATACTTAGTAAATACTATAAGTTATTATCATTATAAATCATAGCGATATTATTACTATTTATAATAATAATCTCTTCCTTTTTTAACTAATTAGTAATGTACTATTTTAATTTTGAATATCTAAAATCTAACTAATTTTAAGTCTTATTACTTATAGGGGTAGCTTATTCGTTCTAGATTTTAACTAAAAGCTTTATTTTCTAATATACTTTATAGCTAAGGAAGAGTCTAATATAATACTAGTATTTAATGTCTATAAAAAGTATTATTATAATATTTAAATTACTATTTAAAGAATTAATTAAAAAAGAGGCTAAGTGTATTATTATTAATAGTATTATAGAGATTATTTAGTATAATTCTATTTTTTATAGAAGTTATAAGTATTTTAAGTCTTATATTATTAATAAAGTTAAGAATAAAGATATTGATAAGATATATAAGAAGTTAAGATTTATAATCTGAAACTTTAGAGATAATAGTAAGTTTGAAATTCTAATATAATAGTTGATAATCTTACAAAGTAGTTAGTAGTTAATTTTAACTTTATCTTCAATTCTCCTTTAATATAATAATATAATAATATAGCTTTATAGTATTATATTAGGGAGGAGCTAATAGCTTGCTTTCTACTATAACTATTAGTAGATATATTACCCCCTAAAGTATAACTTTAGTCCTCCTACCCTCCTACTAACTACTATAGCTAGCTTCTAGTTAATCCGGAGCTAAACCCCTTATAGCTACAATTAGTATACCTACTCCGCGATTATTACTATAAGGTCTTCTACTACTATAAAGTTGAATATTAGAACTAGGAGTATAATTATCTACAATAATAGGTAATATTACTACTATTTTAACTAGTTATAAGCTAGTATTGATACAAATACTATTATCAGGTAAACTTTATAGTTTAATCTATATATAGGGTAAAGAGCTTAGATACTAGTCTAGGTATAAAGCAAAAGTAACTAAATAGTATTATATTAATCTATACTTAAGTTAAAATAAAGTTTATAAGGCGTATTATAACTAAATTACCTATATACTTTAAGAGTTAATACTTCTTTGGCTTTATGATATTTATTATTAAATTACTATATAGTTTTACTAAGACTAATACTTACTAATAGGTAATTTATTCCAAATATTACAAGGAGTAGTTATAAATATAGATATCGATATATAACTTATACTTCCTTATCTTATATTCTAAAAGTAATATCTTGAGTTTTATAGGCATATAAACTAATAATACCTTTAGCCTTTTAAATACTACCTTCTTATATTATACAAATAAAGAACTCTTAAAAGCTCTATTTAAAACTAAACCTAAAATAGTCTTCTTCAAAGTAGTATTATTAGTATTCAATAGAGGTATCTTAGTACTTAATAGTAATACCTTCTACTTATACAAAAAGTACTAAGGGTAAAAGCTAGTTTTTATTAAGATATATATAATATCTAAAGTATTTAAAACGATATATATTAAATAATATATATATAAAGTATATTGTATTCAATATATTAACCTGGAGTATTATATAACTTCTCCTATATAATATAAAAGTAATAACTTTCTAGTAATAATACTACTATATTTAATAAATACCTCAAGTAGCAAATTAAGTATTTTGACTATAGCTTTAACTTTATACTATTTAACCTCTCTAATACGTATTTTTATATTTTTATTAATAACTTATTTATTAATAATACTAATTTCTTATTTTAATTAGGATTTATAATAATTCTAAGTTAAGAAACTACTATTAGTAATAGCTAATTTATTTTTTATAATAACTTTATATATTATTCTTCTACTAAAAATAAAGAAATTACTAGGAGTATATTTATTTTAGAGATTTATATTATAATAGTTAGTATAGACTTCATTTATATTATAGCTATAATGTTTAAAAAATCTTCTAATACTAAAAACTCCTTTAGATCTTAAGTATTATATATATTAACTTATACTTATTCTATAAATACTTTGTAAAACTTACTATTACTAAAGAAAAATGCCTTGTAATTAATATTGTAGTATTAAAGTAGTTATATAAATACTACAAGCTCTATAAAATATAATAGATTAATAGAAATAATACTACTACTAATACTTTCATAAGAATTATACTAAACTATATCTTTAAGTAATTGATTAATTTCTAAGTTATATAACTATTTAAATAGAATAGATAAATAGGTATTTAAATATTATTAAAATAAAAGAATATAGATTACTAAGGGTACTATTTTCTATATAAATAGATAGATACTAAAATATATAATAAAAAGAAAAAGTTACTAGTATTAGTTATATTATACTATAAGATATATAGTAACTATATATATTACTATATATATAGTAGTGTACTTTCTATATCTTACTAGTAATAAGTATTAGGCATTTAGTATTAGCTATAGCTAATTATATAGTAATTAGTAAGTAATTACTATACTATAGATCTAGAGTTTTATATAACACCTCATATTATATAATATAAGAATAATAATAATAAATAATCAGAATACTACTTTATACCTATATAGCAAGATTATATACAGCGTGTATTACCCTCTAGATAAACTAATATTTTATTTTATAAATTGAGAAAATAGTATTTAAAAGCTTGAGAGTATTATTAGTTTATATATTTATAAAACTAAGTATATTACTTTTGAAATATAAAGTAAAGGAATATAAATTATATATTAGTATTCCTATCTATAATAATATCTTATAAAGCTTTAAATATACTATGTATCAAGAAATATTAGTCTGAGGAAAGTTATATAGTAATTTAATACTAATTATTATAAATCCTAAAAGCTATTATCCTTTGAAATATAAGGGTAATTTAGCCATAATTTGCCTTATACAATCTATTTCAATTGAAATATAGATCTATATAATATTATAAAGTAAAATCTTTATGGTTTTTCATTGGACTAGAGTTTAAATTATAACTATAATGAAATACTAGCTACTCTATAAGATTATTAGCAATTATATTAATATTTCAAATTTACTATAATCTCTAAAACATCAAATTATAAGTCGTAATATTCAATATACCTTACCAATATCTTTATCTCTATTTTATTAATAGTATAAGATTTAAAATATCTATATTTCTATATGAATTAGAGTTATTTTTAATAATCTATAGAACATTATTAGTAGTATTATCTTTAATTTCCTTTATACTTAATTCTTTATATAATATTCTTAGTATTATATAATACCTCATTTAGAAAAATCTAATACTAATACTATATCTAACTATTTTTCAACTATAAGATATATTAGAAAATAAGGCTTCAAGCTAAATTCCAAAACAAGTAAGTTTGTTATAAGCTTATAGCTTAGAAGACTAATAAGTATAGTAAGTCTATTATATAAGTATAGTTATAATTTCATACTACTAGTAATTTAAAATAACTAACAGCTTGCTTTCTACTATAGTTATTAGTAGATTTATTACTTCTTCAAATATAACTTTAGCCTTCCTAACCCCTTACTAAGTACTATTACACGTAATTAGGAGGTAAAATCTAGTATATATTATATGTAATTAAACGTAGCTATACGTATTACATAAGGCTTTATTTCAAGTAAGTTAAGTAAAATAAAACCTATAGAAATAGTACTAATACCTAAGGTTTAATTAGTATAAGTTCTACCTCTTAAGTATACTATTCCTAATATACCCCCTTAGCTTTAAGGGCTTTACTTATAAACTAGCTCTTTTAAATAATACTAAGTAAACTTTCTATTTATATCTTATAAGAAACTTCTTCTATTATTCTATCGTTTTTATTAAATTTCTATTTTTATAATAAGGAGAATAATACTATTTATAAGTTATTCAAGTATTTCTTATTAACTAAAAGGTATTTCTAATACTTCTAAGTCTTTTATTTAATTTTATTATTATTATAACTTAAGACTTATAAATTTTAACTAATTATTAAAAACTTTATTAAAATCTTTAAATATTAGAAGTTTTTCTTAAAATTCTTCTTCTTATTATAATTTTAAGTAATTTAATTAGTTTATTATATTGATCTAAGTAATAAAAGTGTTAAATTGATAGTTCTAAAGAAGTTTTATAAAGTTATTAATCATAAGATCTCCTAAATATATATATTGAATCTTAAAATACCTCTATAGAACTTCTTATTATAATTAGTAGTTATAAATATTTATATACTATAGTTTTATATGTAGTTATACTATTTTATTTATCATAAAATATATTACTTACTAGTTATTATAATAGATTTAAATAGTAAGATAAGGNTTTATATATCTTACTTCTATTAAATATACTTATTTTAAAGTTTATTTAGAATATAGTAATAAGACAACTAGTAAAAATAGCTTCTTAAGTAATTTAAAATAGTATTAAAAATTCTACTTTAGTTATTAAAATAGTAATAATATCTTATTTATTAGCTTACTATTTAATCAGACTTCTAAAGAAATATATAATATATATTTAAAAGCTTTTTTAATTATTACTATTATTAATACAACTAGTATTTTTAATAACTATAAGGTTGTTAAATAGATTTCTAGCCTTATAGTTAAATTTGAAGTAGAAGCTTTCTATCTTACCAAAGTATTATATTATTTATTTAGTTTCTATATAGTAGTTATCTAAAAGGTTTTAATTAAAATATAATAATAAGTTTACTATATAGGTAGTATTTAGTCTAATTATAACTATAGTATAATTAATAAAACTAATATCTTATTAATAGTATTTAATTTCTATATAAAAAGCTTAATTATATTATAATAAGGACTCTTTAGGTTTTAGTAGGACTTTACAATATTTAATATATTATATATATTTCATAAAGTATTTAAAGAGCTTTTTAATATGTATTACTTATAAGAACTATAGTTATTATACTATTTAATCTTAAGTAATCTTAATACTAAGAAACTACTATAAGTCTTTATTTCTCTTAAAGTAAAGCTTTTTAAAAAAGTCTATTAATGATATAAGTATTTTAGAAATATCTTCTAAGGGGAATAAGAATATATAGTTATTAATATAGAAGAAGAAGATAATATACCTCTTAAATGAGTAATATAGTTTTCTTATAGTAGGTTTAAAGCTAAAGTATTTAAAACCTACTTCTTAATAGTATTACTATAAGAAGGAAGATTTCTATAAATTATATAGTATTTTATTAAAATAGTAGATCTTACTTAGTATTTAGTAACCTAATAGTATCTCTATATAAATAACTTTATTAAACGCTATATATATAAGAATATTAATC
>AMCV02000007.1:1708148-1722429 GCA_000350065.2 Colletotrichum orbiculare MAFF 240422
AACTATAATTTTAGAATAATTATTCTTCTATAGTTAAGATAGATAGTTTAGCTTAATATCCTATTAGTAGCTTTATTTTTATAACTATTAAAAAGAGAAAAAGTTTATAGTTAGAATAGTATAGAGAGTAATATTATATAAATATAATTTAACTTCTTTATTTTTATTAGTTATAATAAAGATTTTGGTATTTCTATAATTTTTAATAAGTATAAGCTTTAGATTATATTAAATATAATTTCTTATAAGAACCTCTTAAAAAGTTATAAAGTATTTTATATTTTAGAAGATATAAATTGAACTACTTAAATTAAAGATAAAAGAGCTTTAGAGAGAGTATTACTAAACTTCTTCTTTATAATATATTTATTATATAATATTATGGTTATTTTACTTAAAAGGCTAGTTATATAATTAGTATTACTTAAAGGTTTAAACTTTCCTTAAGAAGTTTAAATCTAAGGCTAAAAACTATTTAATTTTCTTCTTAGTTAAAATATTTAATACTTAGTCTTCATAAGCTAACTAAGGATATATATAGTAATAATATATTAAAATATAGTTTAACTTATATTCTAAGAAATATTAGGGTTTATCTAAATCTGAAAAGTATTTCTTATTATTTTAAAAGTTTAAAATAGTAATTAGAACTTCTATTATAATATTAAAAGTACTATAACTAATCTTACTATATAAGAAAGCTTTAGAACGATATTAGATTACTTCTATAATAATTAAAATAACTTTATTTAAAAATATAAAGTTTAAATAACTTTAAATTATAAATATATAGCTTTATATATAAGACTTAATTAGTAAGAAAGCTAGTAAAACTATAAATTCATAAATTTAAAGTATTCTAATAATAGAAAGAGTATAGTTAACTATTTGAATTTTATATATAGTATTTTACTATTTCTAAAACTATATTTTGACTATTATTCTTATAGTCAGATATTGAAATCTAGAAAATTAAAATATCTTATAGTATATTAAAATAATATTTTAGAAATATGAATTATCTTATATACTAATATAGTTATAGAAATTAGTAACTTATATTACTATATCTTCCTCTACATAATAATATTAGTATTAGAATACTTTATTTATATATTTAAGGATTTAAATTATTATATAAACTTAGTTTAACTATTTATATTAGTATTCTTAAAGCCTTTTGCTTTATATAGAGAACATTTAGTACCTGGTTAGGACCTATACCTTAACTTACCTTATGCTAACTACTATAGCTATAGTTACTTTAAGTCTTCAAATCGCAACAATATTATATTAATAGTATATAATACGACATCTCTAACTTTAAGTTATCTTACCTAATAATACTATCTTAAGCCTTCCTAACTATTAGTTAATAATTACTATAAATAGATTTTAATATATATACTTTTTTAGATACTTAATAAGCTATTTCTAATATATATTCAAAATATTTAGAATTATTACTAAATACCCTATTTTTAAACACTAGATTCTTTTTTATTCTTTTAATCTTATACTTCTTAGCCATACTAATAGTTTTATCTATTAGTAATATTTTAAGGTTAAACTTAGTTATAACTATTTTAAAAAAGCTGGAGAGGGTAGTAAAGTTACTTTTATATAACACTAGCTTATTTAGACTTTTATAAAAGTAGTTATAGTCCTCGTAATTATTAATAGTTTTAATAAGATTAATATTCGTATTAAGGTTGTAGGGGTTAAGTATAATAATAGTATTCTTATTATTGTTATTATTATTATTATTAGTAGTATTATTATAGGATAAAGAGAAGGCTAGTCTTCTATTACTTTCTTTTATCTATAAGGCTAGTATTATTAAGATGCGTTAATATTATTCCAGCTAGTATGAGTTAAAATTATAAGTACTACTGTAGTAAGTTTAATACTTTAAAGCTACTACTAGTACGTCAAGCTATAACTTACTATAGAGACTATTATATAGCTTATACTGATTTCTAAGTTAGAGCTAGGTTTAAACTAAATAATATACTACTAAGTCCTTTTTACTATATTTACCTATAGAGATATATAGACTATAGTATATTACTAGGTTTTTTTTATTATAGAGATTTAATACTAGGTGTTATATAAAGCTACCTACTAGGTAGGGGGCTGAATATGTAATATACTATATTAGTATTCTTAAGCTTTTAAAATATAAAAGCTACAGGAAGCTATATAAGCTTTTAGACTTTTCTCTATAAGATTTATAAAATTTCTTATATGAATTTCTTTAGTAATATCTATAGAGAGTTATTAATCTTCTTTATAGCTTATTCTCATAAAAGTAGAATTCTTAAGAGTATTTAATTTAAGTATTTTAATAGCTTATTAGTATTTCCTAGCTTTTAGAAAGTTATTAAAGAGTAGTTTTTAAAGAGGATTTAAGAGGAAGTTTTAATAAGTAGTTATTTTAAAGTTAAATTAGTTCTATAAGTTATAAGTTTTAATTTGTATTTAAAGAAAATTATACTAGATTAACTATAAATTAGTTTTTTTAAGGATTAAAAAAAGATATTCTTGATAGATATCTTAATACTTGAGATATATAAAGTTATTATAATATATATATTTAGCCTAGTAGCTTTTTAGTATTATAGGACTCTTAATTATTATATATAATTAGGGGGTAAAATCTAGTATATATTATATATAACTAAATATAGTTATATATACTGCGTAAAGTTCTATTTTAAGTAGGTTAAATAGAGTAAGGCTTATAGAGATAGTACTAACGCTTGAGGTTTAGCTAGTATAAATTCTACTTCTCAAGTATCTTATTCCTAATAAGTATTATAACTAGCTCCTAGTTAATCTAGAGTAGAACCCCTCATAGGTATAATAGTTAGTATACTTATAGTATATTAACCTTTTTAATAGTATATTACTAATAGTTCCTTTTAAGATAATTTTATGTCCTTATATTTCTATAGCTATATATAATTCGAATATCTCGAGATATTTAATTACTACTAATTATAGGTATTCTATTTAAGTATTCATTATAACTTTAATATCTATAACCTTAATATCTTCTAGACTAAACTTTACCTATTTATAAAATAAGATTCTATATTATTAATATAAAGGTTCTTTACTACTAATATAAGTTAACTTATTATCTGTATAGCAGTATGATAAGACTTAGCTTACTCGTATAAATAAATAATATTGATATATTAATTAAGTATAGCTAATATATAAATAATATCTATATAAATATCGTTATTCTTATTACAATTAAGTAGTTTTTAAAACTTCTATAATTATATTATTATAATATTCTAAAGTATTTAGTAATTAGTATTATAGTAGTATATTAATATTAAATTAAGATCTAATTCATATTCAATTTCTAAGGTTTTTAGTCTAATATAGTAGCTTATAAAATAGCTAGGTAATTGTCTTCTCAATATCTATAAGCTAGTTATTAATCATAGCTTTGAGGATAATTTTATTAAGACCTAATTTAATAAACTAATAACTTTAATAATAAGGGTCATAAGTAAAGATTACTATACTTATCTTATATTTCTTTTTTTATATATAGCTATATAGATTTTGAGGGGATTTCAAATTTATTATAAAGAATATAGAAAAGCGATAAACTTTAGAATACCTAGCTCTTAATCTTCTATTTTATCTTATTTTTAAAAAGTTAGAAAGATTTCTTAACCCTATAACCTTAGTAGTTACTTTTAGCTACATATATTAAGCTTTAGGTTTAATAAAGTGCTTCTTATATAGACTATTATTGTAAAGTCTTTTATTACTATAGAGTTAAATATTAGTATTAGAAATATAATTATTTATAATAATAAGTAACTTTATTACCATTCTAACTAGTTATAAGCTAGTATTAATATAAGCACTATTATTAGGTAATATCTATAGTTAAATCTATATATAGGGTAAAAAGCTTAGAAAGCGTTTCAAATATGGAGCAAAAGTAACTAAATATTACTGATAATTTAAAGGAATACAGAATTAGTATTCTCTAGAACAAAGATATTTAGTAACATTTACCATATATTTCAAGACTTAGGAATAACTATAGATAAACTTAGGATAATTATATAAGATTATCAATTCCTTTATATCAATAGGATATTATTAAGCTTTCAAGGAGCCTAAAGACTAGACTATAAAGCTAATACTTATTATTTTAAAGATTTTATAGAATTTCCTAATATATTTAATGTATTTTAAAAGTTAGTATTAAAGTCATTAATTTGAAGTTTCTAGTTAACAGAGTAGTATTATTGAATATTTCTAACTTTATACTAGCCTTATATGTGATAAGACTTAGAAGTATAATGATATTATCAAGTTAAAGTAATAAGATATCTTTAGTAATATTTAGAATTAAAGTAATTCTTTAGAGATTCTATGATATTTATAGAGTATCTAATATCTTGAGAAATAATAATAAGTAAGAGTGATATAAATATTCAAAACGTAATAGTTTTATTTGCCTTTTTACTATTTTATAGTCTTAAACTATATATAAGATAATTATTAATAATAATTATAGAAATTTAGATTTACTTTATTAGATTAAGAAGATAATTCTCAAGATATAATTTTAGAATCTTAGATATAGATTCTTAAGAAACATAAACGAAATTAAGAATATATATCCTCTTATAAATAGTAAAGAGTTAATATTAGTCTTACTAGCTATTCTTCTCTTATTACATATATAATTAGAATAGAAAGGTAATAGTATAGATAGTTTTAATACTATTGTAGGTCACTAGAGTAATATTAATAATATACTTAATATATTTCTAGTAGATTACTTCTATACCTTTCTATATAATATAAGCTTAGGTAGTTATATCTAAAGGGAGAGTAGTATTCCCTATAAAATACAAATTGATTTCAAAACCAAATAGAGTAAATATAAGGCTATTTACCCTGGCAATATTATTGATTATCTTATATATTTACTAAGAAGATATCTTTTGAATAATAATAGATTCTTTATTATAGTAAATCTTATATATATAACAGCAAAATATATAGTAATATTTCACTTTAACGATTTTACTATATATCCCTATAGGAATCATCTTAATTATCAATTCTATTATGTAAGCCTCTAATCCGAAGTTTTAAATTGAAATATTACATTTATCTTAGTAGTAATAAAATTAAGAAGGCTTTAGGATATATCAATTTAATATGCCTCAAAGACTTCCCCTATTAACGTTGCTAATATATTTGGCAAATATTCATTAGTATTAAGTAGTTTTGTAGTATTTATAATATAAAGCACAGGGTAATTATTCATATAGATAATATGAGTAAAAGTATTAAAATTAAAACTTATATTATTATAAATAGTAAAGTAAAGATATAAGAAAGCCATATTATAAGTTTAATACTACTAGTAATATCTCTTAAGTACTTTAAAGACATAGCATTTAACTAAATATCCCATCTTATTAAAGATATTATAAAGATATATAATAGCTAAATATCTAAAGTAGTAGTAAAGTCTCTATATTTCTACATCTGAGAAATATATAGAAGTAATCATTCTCTTTTTATTAAGGAATATCTATAGATTTTCTTGGTTTTAGATAATTAGTATAATTACCTTACCTTAATAGAATTAGTTATGAATATTATTAAATATAATACTAAGGCAATCTATATTTATAAGATAGAATAAGAAAGAGATATTATTTAACATTATAAAGAATTATAGAATGCTAAAGGATATAGATATATTAATTATTTTAAATACTATAATCAGAAGCCTTATGCTAAAACCTATTTTTATTTATTTATTTTAAAGAAAGGTAAAGGTAATAGAGAAACTAACTACTTACTTAAGAGTGATAGATTATTAATATCTAGTAATGAAGAAGCTAGTAAGGCCTAAATTAGATCGAATACTTTAAATTATAAGATTTAAATAATTGCCTTTAAATATAAAAGTAAATGTAAGAATTCTAGTTATCTTCTTAGTAATCTTACTGCTAGAAATATCTTCTTGTATAATGGTATAAAATATTATTTAATTTTAGAAAGTTGGAGTGGTTTTATATCTATTAAGAATGATAGAGTCTTCATCAAAATATAAGATTAGAAACTGTCTAGAAGAAGTAATAGTAATATCTTTATAGTTATGTTATATTAAATATTCTATAATAATATTATTATACCTATAATAACTTCCTGGAAATATCTTAACATTCTTATTAAGACTATTAATATCTTTATAACTTAGGAGGAAGACTTAGTATACGATTATATAATATACTTTGAGATTGAAACCTTACTTATATCTATTGAATAAAATATTTCTTTATTTAAAAATATATCTTATAGACTAATAATCTACTTTGCCACATATATGATATTCTTGATGAATATAAGTATATATAGATGCTAAACATAAATACTAATTTCTCATTATAAGAATATATATATATATATATGTTTATAGAGAAGTATAGCTATAGTTTTAAGAGGAGGTTTAAAGTAAGTTATATATATAGTAAGCTTTAAATTGATTCTTAACTTACTTCGGGTTATTATCTCTACTATCTTAGATATAATATAACTTTTCAATTGATATAGTATTACTTATAGTCTATTATAGCTAGTTATAGAAATTCTGGGAAACTACTATAACCTAACAAAAACTAATTAATACTTAGATATACTATAATATATAATTATAAGTAAAAGACATAATACTATATTTTCATAGAAATATAGTAGAAAGGCTTTCTAGATATATATAAGCTTTAATATAAGAGCTTTAGAGGCTTTCTTTCTATTCTTTCTAGGATTCTCTACTATAATACTTCAAAAATAGCATTTTACTAGTTAGAGAAGTATGATTATCAATGTTTATTATTTTCAAAGTAATCTTCAATATTATAACTTATATATTAATCTTACAAATTAAAGCTAGATATACCAAACCTCTTGAAATCATATTTCAAAGTCTACTCTTTTAATATAATTAAGATTATACCTACTAAAATATAATATAATATATTTAGTTTAATATAAGACTTATAGAAGATATAGATCTTGATTTTAGATATATTATGTAAGCCTTTATTTTTTTTAGCTTTATTATCTATTATTATTAACTTTATAATACACTTAATTAGAATATTATTAAAGAAAATGGCATAGGTAATATATAAGGATTAGTTAAGTCACCTTAAAAGCTATAGAATATTATACTTATAATAGGCTTCTTATAAATAAAGAAGCTCCATACTAGAAAGTCTATATACTAATAAAGCTAATAAGCGAAATAGGGCTATATTACTTATTAAACTAGTAATAGGTAAATAGTTCAAAGTTATGAGGGATTAACAACTCTCAATGATTGAAGAATAAGTAATTTAGAGTAGTATCTGAAAATAGTACTAATATTAATATAAATAGTAGTAATAATAAGAAGTTTAGATTCTATAGGAAATTGGGAGCTTCGTAGTATTAATATCTAAACAAAGTTTATTTTCAGAAACATTAACCTTATATTATATAGAGCTTTTAGCTTTAGTATACTTAAGTTACTAAGTAGTCTATCTACTTAATATTCTAGTATTATAGTTCAGTTAATTTAGAGTATAATGAATAAGATAATATACCCTTAGCTCTAATGATTAATTTTCTATAAAAAATCAAAGAGTATAGGGTTCTTAGAATAATAGAGAATACTTAAGCCTTTATTTACCTAAAATAGATTACTAGGACAAATATAAGTAATAACCAATTAGTTGGAACTCTAATATCTCTTTTAAGATATATAAGATAAATAAATCTTTTATAGTTTAAAAAATAGTATAAACTCTAAAAGCTATATCGAAAAAAGAGAGAAATTTGAAACATTAAAATCTACAAAACCTAAAACCTAAGAAAGGTTTAGAAGGAAAGGCTTAAAATTGAAATCATAATATTACTAAGATCTTTATAAAGAATACATTAAATTATACTCTAAAAAGATTTATTAGTTCAAACTACGTAATTATTTAGATAGAAAAATAAATAACTTAACTTAAATGGATAAATACGTATTTAAGTATTATTAAAATATAAAAGTATAAGAGTAGCTAATAGCTCGCTTTCTACTATAACTATTAGTAGATATATTACCTCCTAAAGTATGGCTTCAGCCCTCTTACTTCCCTACTAACTATTATAATTAGCTCCTAATTAATCTAAAGCTAAACCCCTTATAACTATTATAACTAGTATACATATTCTATATTAACTTTTTTTAATAATAAACAACTAATAACTCCTTCCATATTAACCTTATATTTGTATACCTTTATGCTGTTATAACTATATATAATTCAAATATCTCGAGATATTTAATTACTATTAACTATAAGTATTCTATTTAAATATTCATTATAACTTTAATATTTATAACTTTAATATTTTTACTAAGTTTTACTTATTCTTAAGACGAGACTTTATACTATTAATATGAAGGTTTTCTATTATTAATATAAGCTAACTTATAATCTTCATATAAATATAATAAGACTTCACTTATTCTTACTAATAACTAGTATTAACATATTAAGTATAGCTAATATATAAATAATACTTCTATAGATATATATATTTCTAGTATAATTGAATAGGTTTTAAAACCCTTACAATCATATTATCATAATACTCTAAAATATCTAATAATTAGTACTAAAGTAATATATTAATATTAAAGTATCATCTTATTCATATTTAAACTTTAAAAGCTTCAGCTTAATATAGTAACTTATAAGATAACTAGATAATTATTCTTTCAATATTAATAAATTACTTATTAATTGTAGCTCTCAAGATAAGTTTCTTAGGTCTTTAGCTAATAAACTAACAGTTTTAACTATAAGGATTATAAGTAAATATTATTACATTTATTTTATACTTCCCCTTTGATACGTAGTTAATATAGATTTCAAGGGGATTTCGAATTTATCATAAAAGATATAGAAGAATAATAAATTATAGAATATTTAGCTTTTAGTATTCTATTCTATTTTATTTTAAGAGGTTCTAAAAAGTTCTTAACTTTATGACTTTAGTAGTTACTGTTAGTTATATATATTAAGCTTTAGTTTTACTAAAACTTTCCCTCTTTATTATTATAAGGTTTTCTATTACTATAGATTTAAATATTAGAACTAGGAGTATAATTATTCTTGAAAATAAGTAATTCTATTATTATTCTAACTGGTTATAAACTGGTATTAGTATAAATACTATTATTATATAAAACTTATAGTTAAATCTATATATAAAGTAAAAAGCCTAGATACTATTTTAGGTATGGAGTAAGAGTTATTATATGAAATAAAAAGGTATAGATTACTAAAACAAATACTGTTTCAATATAGATAAATAAGTATTAGGATATATAGTACAAAGAAAAGCTTACTAGTATCAGTTATATTATACTATAAAATATATAGTAGTTATATATATTACCATGTATATAGTAGTATACTTTCTATATTTTACTAGTAATAAGTATTATGTACTTAGTACTAGTTGTAGTTGAATAAATTCTAATTAGTAAGTAATTATTATACTATAGATCTAGAGTTTTATAGAGTACTATATACTATATAATTAAAGACTAATAATCATAAGCAACTAGAATACTACTTTATATTTATGGAGCAAGATTACGTATAGTATGTATCACCTCCGGATAAACTAATAATAAGCTTTAGTATTAATATTTTAATAAAATATCAATTCTTTATAGCACTAGAATTAATATCTAGTTTTACTTTAGTGAACTAGATTTGATTAGTAGTAGGACTCTTCATAATATATTTATAGATTTCTAAGCTTTGAATTGAATATAACTTCTTTATAAAATAGTTACTAATATAATTTAGAATGCTATTCATAGTAGTAGCTTCTTTAAAAGTAAGGTTAGAAAGCTTTTTCAAATTTTGAAAGGGAGTTGTATGTGAAGGAATTAGAATATAGAAAGATTATTTAATAGAGAATTTAATTTATATAACTAGAGAGTTTATAAAAGGTCTTATTTAAATGAAGTTGATTAACTGGATATCATAATTAATATATTAAATAAGAGAATTAGATTCATATCAAATAAAGTATGTTTCATCTTAAAAGAAGATGTAGAATATACTAGCTTAACTCTAGTATAAATGTTTGAGGAAGGAAAGTAAAGCCTGATATCTAACTAATATAGAAGTAGTATTTAGCTATTAACTAGTAAGAATGAGTCTTAGCATTAACTAATTAATTATAGCTAAATTAATAATAACTTATTAGAGAGGTAGAAACTAGAATTAATTCTTATAAAAAGACTTTATAAACTTTATTTAAATAAGAAAGTATATGAAGTATTATTGAACATCAGTGTAATATAACCTTTAGGATTGATTAATAAAATCTTAATATCTCTATAGAGTAATAAATAACTATATAGAAAGTCTATTCTTATAATACTTATTATATAGTATATTATATATCCAGCTTCCTATCTAGTAAGTAGCCTTATGTAGTTCTTAGTATAAAATCTCTATAATAGAAAAGAAACCTAGTAATATACTCTAGTTTATATCTATCTCTATAGCTAAATATAAGAAGAAGAACCTAGTAGTATAGTATTTAATTTAAACCTTACTTTAACTTAGAAATTAGTATAAGTTATATAATAGTTTCTATAGTAGTAGCTTTAAAGTATTAAACTTATTATAGTAGTACTCACAATATTGACTAATACGAGAATACTATTAGTATAATTTAATAATACTAGCTTTATAGATAAAAGAGAGTAGTAGACTACTATAGACTAGCTTTCTCTATATCTCATAATAATATTACTACTAATAACAATAGTAATAATAATAATAAGAACTAGTTACTATTACTATATTTAATTCCTATAAACTTAATGTAAATATTAATCTTATTTAAATTATTGATAACTATAAGGATTATATCTACTTTTATAAAAGTCTAAATAAATTAGTATTATATAAAAGCAACTTTGTTATTCTCCCTAGCCTTCTTCAAATAGCTATAATTAAATTCAACTTTAAAGTATTATTAGTAGATAAAGCTATTAGTATAATTAAGAGGTAGAAGATTGAAAGAATAAAAAAAGAATCTAATACTTAAAAGTAGAATCTTTAATAATAATTCTAAATATCTTAAATATATATTAGAAGTAGCTTGTTAAAGTTCTAAAAGATATAAGAGTATAGCTAAGAGCTTTAACTAGGAAAGGTTTAGATATACAAATAGGGTCTATATTACTATATAGACTATTACTTAAAAGATCTAAGTTGTAATCTCTTAGTTGAAAACTCTTTCTAGTACTTTAGTAGCTATAGTTAGCTAGATACTAGATATATAATATAATCCTATTAATATATTCTTATAATTATCCCCCTTTTTAAAAGTCTTAATCTTTCAAGCTATAGTTATATATTTCTTAATATCTATTATAAACCTATATATTATTACTAACTATTTATTATATAAAATATTCCTTTAATACTAGTAATTATTCTATTATAATATTATTATTTATTTAAGTAATTCTTTATAGTCTGCATAATAGAATTAATTTCTATTATTATTATTATTAAGTTTCTATTTGTTCTTTCTATTATTTATGAATATTTATATTATTATCTTAGTGATTTATTAATACCTTCAGTCTTTATAGTGTTTTTCTAGTAAGAATAATTTTTCAAATTCAACTATAATCTCATATATTACTTTACTTTATACTTAGTAAATATTATCTACTTCTTCTATATATATCTTATTATTTTTTAATTCTTTACTTATATTATTTTTACTTTCTTAATATTCTTCTATATTATCTTACTAGTTAATTCTAGTTTGTTATCTTTTCTCTTCTCTTTTTCTTCTTCTTCTTTATTACTTAGATATTATATATTTACTAATAATATTTTATATTATAATTATTACTACTATCCTCTAAATATTCACCTATAATAATAAAGAAACTTTTAATAAAGGTTTCTTATATTTAGAATCTAGTAACTATTCACTTTACTTTAGCTATCTATTCCCATTTTACTTTAATATAGAAAGGCTGCTCTATATTATTAGTAATTATATATTAAAATATCTTTTTTACAAAAAGAATAAGTGGAAATATTATAGTATAAGCTATTCTTTTACTATAAGTTTACTATTGTTATTAATTGTTACTATTTAGTTTTATTTAAATTATATAGTATCATCTAGGTAATTTAGAATTAGATTATTATTTATTATTCAATATGTAAATAAAACGTTCTAACTTCTAAATTCAAAGGTAAATTACTCTATATCCTAATTAAAGTCTTAGTAAAATAGTAATATATAAATAATATTATTTATAACTTCCTCATTAATATATAGAAGAAGAAGTTTAATTTAAAATATCTTTTTCTCTAGGAGATATTAGTTATACATGAGTATTTAAATAATATATATCTTATTACTATAAATTTACTAAATATTTACCTTATTATTACTACTTATTAATTAGATAGCTTAGTATCTTAATATCTAAAGAAGAAGGATTTTACTAATTATCTACTATATAGTTTATTCATCTTTATAATAATAGTTCTATCATAACTTTAGAATAATAATTTATTTATTTCCTTAATATACTTTATTATACTTTAATACTTAAAAGTATTAAAGTTCTTACTATCATAAGATCATTCTAATTTAATAATAACTTTTATTATTACCTTACTAATTACTCTAAGTATAATATATTTAAATATTCTATCATTATTACTAATACCTGCTTAACGTAGTAGTTTAACGTCTAGCTAGCTCTTATTATTATAGTAAGAATAATAGGTTTAAATCCTACAGCAAGTAAGTACAACTAGTATTCCTACTAGTTATATAAACTATATAATAACTACTACTAACTAGTAGCTCTTACTACTAGCTATTTATAACTCGCAATTATTAATAATTAGTAATAAATACTACTAGCTAGTTAGTATTAGTATTATATAATTACAATCTTTTGAAAAAGTAATTATAATAAATATAGGCTTATATCTTTCCTTTAATATACTTCTTATATTTATTAGTAATTATATTAACTAACTATATTTACTATCTAAAGTTTCTTCTATTTAAATAGTTCCTTAATACTAATAATATCTATAGGATTTATAAGGTAAGAGCTGACTACTAACTATAACTTTATTTAAAAGGTTCCCAAGAGGTATATAATTTTGAATAGATTAAAGACCTTTAATACAACTATTATTAATCATTATTACTAGTAGTTACTTTATTCCTTATAGGTTTAATATTACTATACTTTATAATATCTATACCCCTAGGTTAGTATTATCTACTATTAGTAAAAGTAAAAGTAGTAATAACAATTAGAATAATAATGATAATAAAAATAGAAGATCTAGGATTTTAGAAACCTCTTTATAGCTTTCTTATTATACTAATAGTAGTATTAATATAAATATATTTATTATAAGTAATTATATCTTTTCTATTAAAACTTATCTAGTAAGCCTTTAGTATTATCTTATTCCTCATAATACTATTTTGCTTAGTATTAAATAAAAGTTTATAAATTATAGTACTTAAGTAGAGGGATCTCTTATTAAGAAGTATAAGATTTATTCTCATATTATTATATCTATCTTTATAGCTTCTATATTCAGTAACTATTAGTCTATTACTAAAAAGTCTACTACTTTTAAAACTACTACTCCTAAGAAGATTATTCTAATAAAAAGAACTATAGTTATTAAAAAAGCTCTTATTACTAAGTAGGTTGTTATATTTTTAGTACTTATTATATTTATAGTACTTATTATATCTATAGTATTTACTATTCTTATAATACTTATTATTCCTACTATACTTATAAAGAGAAGTTAGAGATACTTTTATAAGAATATACTTAAGTTTTAAATATAAAGATTATATTATTTATATATACTAACTGAGTTATTACTAAAATATATTAGTTTTTTCTAATTTGGAGATATATCCCTTAGAATAATAATTAAGTTATTTAAATAGTTAATAGGATTATTTCTCCTTCTTTCTTTAAAATATTATTATTAAATACTTAGTATTAATAGTATATTAATTATTCTATTTTATATAATATTAGATTGTGTATATTTTAAATTTCTAAAAAGTTTTTTATTTATTATCTAAGTTAATTATAATTTCTTATATATTATATTCTATAGGTTAT
>AMCV02000007.1:1754809-1785483 GCA_000350065.2 Colletotrichum orbiculare MAFF 240422
TTCTAAATCTTTATTAAAATTTATAATCTTATTAGGGATAGATTTATACCTATAGATATTAAATATATCTCCTGAAGAAATTTTATAAATAAAGTATTATAAAAAGGTTATTTAAAATTAAACCTAAGAAATATATTAGATACCTAATAAACTATATTCTAAATATTTATAATATCTATAAAATCTAAATCCCTACTTTCTAAAAGATTATTATTACTTAAAATATTAAATTTAATAAGAGAAGATCGTATTTAAAATAAGATTTATATAAAGTATTTAAAAAAAGTTATAAAACTACTAGTTAAGTTAATTATTAAAAAAGAAGAAAACTTTATTCTTAAAATACTTAGAAACTTTAAAATAGTAAGAACATATAATAAAGAAGTTTTTCTTCTACTATTTATTCTATTAGTATTAAAAATAGTTTAAAATATTAAATTAAATTTAGAATTAGTTTTAAAGATTAATTAGAAGGGTTTAATTATATTTAAATTAATATTTAGATTATTAGGATTAGTCTAGGATTCTATTTGGTCTTAGTTAGAAGAAGTAATTCCTAGTAGTAGTTAGAATTTAAGAAATATACTAATAATTAGAAAATTAGATAGTATATTTAAAATTAGAAATCTAACTAATTAAGAAGAAATACCTATTTTGAATAAATATAAAAGTAAATATCTTAAAACTCCTATCTAGCTGAGTTAGAGAAAACTAAAATATAACTCTAGATTTTAACTAATTAGAATAATAGATTTATTTATTTAGAAAATAGACTAATTATATAAAAATAGATAATAATAGTAGTTTTAGTTAGAGGTTAATATAAATAACTATATAATACTTTTAAAAGAATGAAATAGTAGTATTCTATACTTAATAAAGTATAAATAAGATAGTTTTATTGATACTTATTTATCTAATTAGTAATAAAAGCTAAATAAAAAAGTTTTAACTTTTTAATAGTATTCTCTATTATTTGAAATATAATATTCAAAAACATCCTTCTACTAAAATTCAAATATATATTAAACAACTAATTATATTACTAAAAAGTGAAACAATATTACTAACCTATTAGAATTAGTATAAAAGTCCTTTATTAAAATAGTAAGAATTAAAATTATAAAGTTAAAAGAGAAAGGTATTTAGTAAGAAATAGATTACTAAAATACTAAGACTAAGCTTCTTCTTCTTAAGTAAAGTTTTACCTATAAGATAGATACAAATAGCTATTTAAAGTAATATAAAGTAAAGATTTATATATATAGAAATATATAATTAGTCAATCTACTATAAACTATATATATTATAATACTAATTATTTAAATATTTCTAATAGCCTTAATAATTATAATATAATTTAACCTTCAAGTTATAATTTGATATTATTGATATATTTCTGAATACTATAAGAGATCTTAATAGAATTCTCATAATAATTAAACTTATAAATAAATTTAAAATTATAAAGAGATATATTATATCTAAATAAGTTTTTAATAGATTTTAAAATATACTTCTTTTTTAATATAAAGCTTTTTATACTATTCTTAAATTATTTAGCTTCTTATGATATTTAGAAGAGTTTTATTCATTTCAAAATAAGAGTTTAAATATATATATCTTCTTCTATATTAATAATATTCTTCTCTTATAGTATTAAATAGCTAAAGAAATACTCTTAAGATTATTATAAATATAAAGTATACCTATAAACTCAAGAAACAAAGTCTTATTAAATATTTCTTAAGGATTTAAATAATTAGAAATTACAAATATTAGAAGATTTACTTAATTTATAATATATATACTATTAAAATTACAAAATAGTTTAACTTTAAATATAGACTAACTCTTATAATAGTACTTTTAGTAATATCTTTTACTATAAATAGTAATTAAACTATACTTCAAGAAATTTATATATATTAGATAGAAATAAGTTTAATTCTTTATATATTCATTATAATATAACTAGATATCTTACTTCTATATTTTCTATTTTTAAAATACTTTATAAATCCCTCCTAAGTATACTAAGATATTGTTAAATATATAATTTCATATTTCTATAAGATAAGATTCCTAGTATTATAATTTAAAAGTTTAAGAAGTATTGATAAGATATTTTAAATACTTCTAATTATTAGAAATACTTCTTTTAAAGATTATATAGAAACTTAAAGATTCAATTATAATTATACTATTTCTTTATTTAAAAGATTAATATAATAGAAAGCTACTTAATAAAATACTATTATAATATTAATAATTAAAGTAGAACTTCTTAGCTTTAGATATATTTTAAAAGAAACTATAATATTAAGAAAACTATTTTAAAATATTAAATTTAATTCTAAAGATATTTAGAGAATCTATTATAATAACTACTAAACTATTAGACTAATTATTTCAAATAGTAAGTATCTATCTACTAAACTTTAATATATAGATATTTAATAAACATAACTATACTAAGAATACTTAAAAGAAAGTTTCAAAATAGTCTATATAACTATAGATATAATACTAATAAATAGAGTTATTAAAATTTAACCTAAGTGAAATTTAAATAATTTAGAATACTTCTCAACCTAATAGATCTATAAATAATATTCTTAAGATTAGTTAAAATAGATAAATAGGCCTCCTAGAGCTATTCCTGATTATTTAAATAATATATATAGGTAATTTAGATTCCTAAAATCTAATTATTAAATAAAATATCTTATTTCTATTTATATAGAAAGTTAGAAAATAGTAGACCTTTTCAAGTTATTTAAAGAAGAAACTCTCTATTTAAACCTATATCTAATTCAAAATAACTTATTCAAATTTAAAACTCTAAATAAATAGATAAAAGGTAATAATTGATATATAAGAACTGATTTAGAGAAATATAAAAATCAATTATATCTTCTAAAGGAAGAAGTTAATATTAAAACCTATTTAAGAGATAGGGGGAAACTATTAAAACTAACTACTATAATACTAAAATTAAAATTCTAACTTCTAAAACTATTAGAAACTACTTAAAATCTAAAACTCTCACTTCTAAATCCTCTAATAATTACTTAAACTATAAAGTTTTAATTAATAAGAGATTTAGTTAAAATATCTAAAAGACTAAGAATAAGATTAATGAAAAAAGATTAAATAAATAGTAATAATTAAAATAATTAAATAGTAATACATTATATAATAATTAGAATACTAATAATGGACCTAGAGATATTTCTTTTTTTAAAAAAGACTAATTCAAACTCTTTTTACTATTCAAACTAAAACTTAAATTAGAGTAACTTTCTAATCTTACCAACTTTCTTACTCTTTAATTATAAAAAGATAGATTTAGAATTAAAATTTCAAACTAAATCACTTATTCTATTATTATTAGAAATCTAAAGAATAATAAGATACTTCTTAAATATTTTATAAGTTTTATTAGAAACCAAAATATAAAATCCCTTTAATTTAATCTTATACCAATAATAATACTCGGAAAATAAGTCCCAGCTACTAATCCTAATAATGTAAGAATAACTTCTATAAACAAAGTAAAACCTAAATAATAAATAATATAGGGAAAAATTTAAGTAAACTAAATGTTACTACTGATATTTATTTTGAAACGTTAAATATTATATTTTTCTATAATCCCATCTAAATTATTCTTTTTAAAAAAATAGATTGTATTAAAATACCTTTAAAGATAATAAACATTTTATTTAATTTAACTAATTAATATTAGGTATTCTTAAGTTAGTATTTAAAATTATATATCTTAGAAGAAACTTGCTAATTTCTAATTTAAATAGATTTCTTTATAATTTTAAATACAATTTTAATATACTTCTTTAGATATTCAATAGATTTACTAGTATTATCCTCTTTACTCTTAATATTATTAATAATAAGTTTGACTTCTTCCTACTCCGCTTTGATAATTCAAAGATTACTAATCATATCATCCTCCTTATCTTTAGAAAGAAGAAATAAGATAGGAACCTTTTTAGAATATCTATAAAGATATTTAATTCTAAAAGAAATAACTAACTTCTTTACTAAAATAATAATCTTCTTTAAAAAGGCAACCTTAATATTACTAATTTTAAATATTTACACACTTTAAATAGAAGTAAAGATATCAGATACTTTAATAACTTAAAAGATTTAGCAAAATATAACTAAATAAACAACTTAAGTTAATTTATTTTAAATTCATATTATTATCCAAATATTAAGTCTACTTTAACTAAATAAATACTTATAGTATGAGTAATCTAGCTTTAAATCTAAAAGGTTGGATAGTTATAAATAAAATTAATAAGAGTAATAAGACTATTAATACTAAGAAGTATAAAAATAGTAATAATTTTAGATTTAATTAAATAATACATAATCTAAAAAATATATTAAATAATATAAATCTTTTAAAACAAATAAAACAGAGTATCTGAAGTATCAAAAGTTTTATTAATAGTAAAATAAAAACAAAAAACGCCAATAATAACTTCAAATTGCGATTTCTAAGTATTTTTCAAATTAGAATTGATAAGTATCCCCTTAAACTTAAAGATAAATGAAGTAAAAACTAATATAAGATTACTTAATAAAGTAATTAAATTAAAATATATTAAGAAGTTAATAGTAATATTGAATAAATTGTTATTAACTACTTTAACCTCAGTAAGATTAGACTATAATTGGAATATTAATAATAATTAAAAATAATTATTTATATTAGAAATTAATATACAAAATCTATTTTGTTAATATATACTACTAATAAGTATCAAAAAGTAACTATTAAGAATATTAATATATAGGAGAAGAAAGAGACTAATAGATACGAAATAATAAATAAATTATTTAAAACATTTAAAAATCAAATAAATAACAATTTTGAAGGAAGCTAACTAATTACTCTTACTAAAAATAAGATAAAAGACAATTAAATATATAATGGATTATAATAGATTTATTATAACAAATCATTTCTTTTATTCAAATACTCTAAACGTTATTTTAAGAAGTTTTACCTATTTTTATTTATAATAACATACTATTTAAAACAGTTTAAAAAATATAGAGTTATCTAGCAGCTCGACTACTAAAAAGGTATGTGAGAATAGATATAGTATAGAGTCTGCTAAGTAGTTATACTAAGATTATATACAGTCTAACTATTTTATTTATATATTTTCAAGTGCTTCATTCTAGTTTAAATAGATTATACTTTTCAACAACCAATATTTAGACTATATACTATATTAGTCATTCATTATAAAAGTAAAAAGAGGAGAATTATGAAAAGTCATAAAACCTAAAACTATGAAAATTAAAAAACAATTTTTTTTGAAAATATCTTTTCTTAATATTTAGATAAAACCTACTTAAATTTCACTAACCCTAAAAGCTTAATTAAAATATTGACTATATTATTTTCTATATTTATATTATACATAAAGATATCTTTATCTCTAATGAAATCTCTTATAAAATAATATTTTATATCTATATATTTTACTTTCCTATAAAATTCAGATTTTCTAACTAGTATTTTTACTATTAAATTATTTAGTTACTTTTGCTTTGTACCTGGAATAGTATCTAAGCTTTTTACCCTATATATAGATTGAACTATAAATTTTACCTGATAATAGTATTTATATTAATACCAACTTATAACTAGTTAAAATAATAATAGAATTACTTATTATTATAGATATTTATATTCCTAGTTTTAATATTTAATCCTATAGTAATAGAAAACCTTATAGTAATAATTAGGAAGAGCTTTATTAAAACTAAAGCTTAATATATATAGCTAAAAGTAACTACTAAGGTTATAAGGTTGAGGATTTTTTTAAACTTCTTAAAGATAGGATAAAATAAAGTACTAAAAACTAAGTATTCTATAACTTATTATTCTTCTATATTTTTATAATAGATTTAAAATCCCCTTGAAATCTATATAGCTACTTATAAGAAGAAAAATATAAGATAAGTATAGTAATATTTACTTATAACCCCTATATTTAAACCTATTAGTTTATTAAATTAAGCATTAATAAAATTATCTTAAAAGCTATAATTAATAAGTAGCTTATAAATATTTAAAAAATAATTATCTAATTATCCTATAAGTTATTATATTAAACTAAAGGTTCTCGAGACTAAGTATTAATTAGATAATACCCTAATATTAATATACTATTATAATACTAGTTATTAGATATTTTAAAATATTATAATAACATAATTATAAGGGTTTTAAAAATTATTAAGTTATATTTAGAGTATTTATATCTATATAAGTATTATTTATATATTAGCTATATTTAATATATTAAGATTCTTCGCTAATAAAAGTAGGCTAAGTCTTATTATATATATATATAGAAATTATAAGCTAGCTTATATTAATAGTAGAGAACTTTTATATTACTAATATAAAATCTTATCTTAGGGGTAAGTAAGGCTTAGTTTATAATAGGGATATTAAGGTTATAAATATTAAAGTTATAATAAATATATAAATAGAATACTTATAGTTAGTAGTAATTAAATATCTCAAGATATTCGAATTATATATTAATAGCTATAAAGGCGTAAAGGTATAAGGTTGTTATAGAAAGAAGTATTAGTTATTTATTATTGAAAAGGTTAATATAGGGTAGGTATACTAGTTATAGTTATAAGGGGTTTAGTTTTAGATTAACTAGGGGCTAGTTATAGTAATTAGTAGGGGGTAGGAAGGCTGAAGTTATACTTTAGGGGGTAATATATCTACTAATAGTTATAGTAGAGAGCGAGCTATCGGCTTCTCCCTTACTACTAAATTATATATATAATTCTTAGGTATTTTAACTTTAGATAATTCTAATTTTAAATTCATATAATTATAGTCATAATATAAATAAGTTACCTCTTTATAAACGTCTAATAGAACTATATATTCAACTTTATAAATCGATAAAGCTACTATTTGTTTAGTAGAATAACTTATAATATTACTATTTCTTCCTAAAGAGAATATAGAAAAAGAAATAGATTTTCTATCATTCAGATCTCTTATCTAATCTGAATCAGTATATCCCATAATATTCTTAATAGAAAATATATCTTTATAGTTATAAGTAAATCTATATTCTTTATTATTTAAATAACCTTATATATAATTAAAAACTAAAAACCGATTTTTATCTAGATTGTAAGTAAATCGAGAACAGGCTATTACTATAAAAATAATATTAAGCCTTATTTTTAAAGCTAAATATAATAGAACTCTTATTTCTTTTTGAAATTTCAAAATATCTTCTTTTAAAACTTTTTCTTTATTTTCAAATAACTTAGAATTATCATCTATAAAAGTTTTAAATTTATAAATAGTTTCTTTTTTTTATTTTCTACTACTTTTCTTAGTATATTTATTCTAATTAATAATAACTATTTTTCCCTTTCAATGTATAAATAAATTATAACTAAGGAAAATAGAAAGTTCTCCTAAGTTCTAAATTTTAATTTTCTATTTTAAAGAAATATATATATATAATCAGCTTTTTTTTAATTATTAGTAGCTAGTAATATATTATCTATATAGTAAGCTAAAATAGCTATATATAGTTTTTTATTTAAAATATAAACCGCTTTATTATAAAGAGAAATAATAAATCCCATTAAATAAAGAATATGTTTTAGATACTTATACTAAAGCTAAAGGTTTTGTTTTAGACTATATAATACTTTATTTAATAAATAAATAAAAATATAGTTTTTATTACTTTATAAGTATTATATATTTAATTTTGGACTAAATTCTAAAGAATTCTTCTTCATATTAAAATAAAATCTAGTTAGTAGATATATATATAGGTTTATTAATATTAGTATAAATAAATACTATAAAAGTATTATATTATATTAAAATCTATTTTCAAGAAATAGAAAGAACTGTTAATTATTTCTAACTCTCAAACCTATAGGTAGTATTAAAGGTTTCTAAATAATTCATATCTAAATATTAATTATAGCTTTAAGTTACCTATCTAGCCTTATATATAGTTTCTTTAGTTATATTATTTATTTTTAATTTATAAACCTATTTACCTCTTAGAATATTAATATCTTTAATATTAATAGTAGATAGAAGTATTACTTTTTGACTATTTATTAATCTTATTTATTCTATTTCTTTTATTATAGCTAGAATCGAGTTTCTATATTCAGGAGATTTAAATATTTGAATAAAAGAGGTAAGTTCTTCTATTTTATTAATTAATAAAATATAAGAAGCTTAAATATTTTTATTAGTATATTCATATAATTTTATATAACTATTTAAATTAAAATAGTTTAAAATAGTGAAAAAAGCGCTCTCTTTATAGGTTTTATAGTCTTTATTAGCTTCTTTTAGTATAATAGGTAAATTAATATATAGGTTAGACTTTGTATGCATATTAGTATTATTTTCTATATTCAATTCTAATATTTTATTATTTTTAGTTATTTTAATATCCAAACTTTCTTCTAGAAGTATTCTAGTTATTTATTAATTTTTAGTAGTAGGATTTATTAAAGAGGTATTATTATTATTATGATTATTATTTCAATTTATACTATAAACAAATTTATCTAGATTTAAAATAAGATTATTATTAACTTAATTAAACTTATAAGTATTAGAATTCTTTTCTATGTTAATAGATAAAGATAACTATCTTTCTGAAGTATAAAAAGTATTTTCTAGGATTTTTTGTATCTTTAGACTATATAGCTTTCTTTTTATTAAAATCCCAAATTCTATAAATATTATTTCTATAAGCTATAATAGCTCTTTTATAAGTTCTTATATCTAATTTCTTAGTATTAAGATCTTTGTTCTTATAACAATAGAGGTTACGCTATATTTTAATATTATTAATATTAGGTTTTATTTTACTTTTTACTTTATAAGGAGTTTTGAAATTTATAGAATTATAAGGAATCCTAATATATATATATATATATAAAAGGTATTAAAATATTTCCTTATAAATAACAAAGTAAATCTAAATAGAAAATTAGAATTCTAATTTCATTAATTAGAGTTCTTATTACTCTTTCTATTGAACTGTTAGGTTTATAAATATAAGGAGGTCTAATATTATGAATAATATTAGAATAAGAATAAATATCTTTTATTCTTTTATTAGTAAATCTATAACTTCTATTAGTATTAAATTCCTTTATTTTTCTTTTATTATTATTATTACTTACTAATCCTTTAAATTTAAGAAAGATTTTAGAAACCTATTTAGCTAATTTTGTTTTTAACACAAATCCCTAGTTAAACCTAATTAATTTATTAGTATATAGAATTTAGTTACTTTTACTCTATACTTAGAATAGTATCTAAGCTTTTTACCCTATATATAGATTTAACTATAAATGTTACTTAATAATAGTATTTATACTAATACCAACTTATAACTAATTAAAATAGTAATGAAATTACCTATTATTATAAATAATTATACCTCTAGTTCCAATATTTAACCCTATAGTAGTAGAAGACCTCGTAGTAATAACTAGGAAGAGCCTTATTAAAGCTAGAGCTTGATATATATAGCTAAACGTAACTACTAAGGTTATAGGGTTGAGAACCTTTATAATTAATATATAGAATAAACCTGTTAAATCTATTATATACTATAGGAGTTATGAGTCTATATAAATCTAAATTAATATAATTAAAATATTAAAGATTTTAGTTCTAGTTTCTATTATTTTTATTAATATTATTTATAAAGCTTCTTTTGATATAAACTTTATAAATAGAAAGAATATCTGTTTTACTTATTTTATAAGATAAATTCAAAATATTATTTTTAAACTATTTATTACATTTATATTAATATAACCTGAAAAAACATAAACGTTAAATATTTTATACTATAGTAGTAGAAAGAATAATATCCTTTTGCAAAATAAGCACATTAGTTTTATATAAATTATGATTCTTAAATCTTATTATTAAAATAGAATTCCTTTTTACATTATATAATGTAGGTTTTTTCCGAAAAACTAATATAATTCTTATAATATCAAGTTTACTTTAAGATACTAAATTAACTCTTAATTCTAAGATATAATAAACTTCTTTTAATATAAAAGATTAATTCTTTAGAGATATTTTTAAATCTCTTGTTATTCTAACTATAAGGTATATAGTACTTCCCTAGTTAATCTATTTTAAAACTAGTTTTATATTAAATAAAATAGATTTATTTTCAACTATATAAGTAGTAGTAGTAGTATTTGGGTAAAAACAAATATCTTTATAATATTCTTTTTCAATTAAATTCTTAGAATTTCTAATAATCTATTGATTTATTAAAAATCCTAGAGTTTTATTATTATTATTATTTCTTTTTATAAAGGGCTTTTAAATAATTCCTATATTTTTGAAAATATCTTCTTTTTTAGAAAATATATTAAAATCTTTCTTTTTAGAAATAAATTCTTTAGATTTAGGAATTTCTTTATCTTTATCTTCTAATAATTTATCTTCTACTTCGTTATTCATTTTAGTTCTAGCTGAAGTAATATTAATAGATTCTAAATTCTTCTTTTTAAATTGTTTCTTATTCTATTACTTTTTTTAACTAGAATATTCTTCTATTAACTTAGGGCGTTTTCTAGATAGAAATAGGTATAGTTTTCTTTAGTATAATCATTTTTCTTATAATCTTTATAAAATATTCCCTTTTATATTTTATAGGATCGTTTAATAATTTCAACATTCTTCTTCTTCCAAGTACTTTTAGTATGATTAATTAAATTATTATTTCTTCTTTTAGATTTATCTAATAAATTAGAAAATAAAGAATTTAAAATATAAACCTCCTTACTAAACTTAAAACTTTAAGTTATAGAAGTAATAGAATATTTATAATTAGTTAAGGCTATTTAAGATATATATTATTACTACTCATTTTAGTAATTCTAATTTATTATAAGATAAAATATTAGTTAACTCTTTATTTTCATTTAGAAATTATTCTATACTACTAAAGTAACTTAAAATACTATTAAAAGATTCTTTATAAGTCAAGAATTTATTAATAAATCGTAAGGGTTTATAGAGTTCTTTTAAATATTTAAATATTTTAAGAATATCTATATTATCTTTAATAATTCAAAAAGGCTATCCTTATAGTATGACTATATATAATGTAGAGCCTTTTCATATTTATTCTTATTTCTAGAAATAATAGGTTTAATAGTACCTATAAAAATATCTTTACTAATAAGTAAAGTTTTAATATTAAAAGACTAGACTTTATAATTACTACTTCCTACTAATTTAGAAATAGTAATCTTTCTAGAGTTACCCATTTTATTAAAATAAAATAAAATACTAAAATATATATTTATAAAGGGTTTTTCTAAAAAGACACAAAAGTCTTATAAGATATAATATAAAAAATATCATATTGTCTAAAGAAATAAAGATTGAAAATTGAAATCCTTTTCTCCTATTTTAAATAAAAATATAACTTAAAGAAGGAAATGAAAAATCAGAGATCTAAATCTTAGTATTTTCCTTGGTTTTCTTTAAATTAACTCGATTTTTCCTTTTTTATAAAATCAATAGAAAATTAAGGTAAAATTTGAGATAAAAAGAATTAATTATTTTATAAGTTAATCTTTTTGCCATTGAAATAATTCGAAACTAAAGAGGAAATAAACTTGAAGGTAATTTGAAAAGGTAGTTAATAAAGAATAAATCTCAAATATCTAAAGAATTAAAAAGAGTTAAAATAGGTGAAAAATTCCGATCTTTAGGTATTAATATAACTTATCAAATAAGATTAATTTTATATAAAAATAAAGTAATTCTAATACGGTATTTAGTTTCTATAAAAGTAGTAAAAAGGTAGAGATTTTTATAGATTTTATTATAATATTCGACTTTTATAAATAAATAAGAAAGGTAATCTTTTAATAATTAAAGTATAGAATCTTTAGGTTGAGAAGAGTTAGACTTATAACTTATTAGAATAAATAGATAGATAGATAAATCAATAATTAAGTTATTACTATAAATAACTGTGAAATTAGGAGAAATAGAATATAATAAAAGTAGTTTTCTTAACATAAGGACTTATTTAAAATATTCATAATAGTAATAGTCAAATAGAGGGAGAAATAGTAATTTAATTAATAGTATGATTAACTATTTCTAACTATTATTCGTAGAAATATTAAGGTTCTTATATAAAAGGTTTATTTTAGAGTTCTAGTTATACTACTAGAGTTCTAGCTATATTACTAGAGTTCTAACTATACTACTAGAGTTCCAACTATAGCTATAGTATATAAGCTACTATAGCTATAGTATATAGGGCGCTATAATTATAGTATATATATTCTAGTATAATATATAAACTACTATAACTATAGTATATAATACGTTATAAATATAATATATAGGTTAAAGTATAATATATACTATAGTATAACTACAGCATATTAGCTACTATAGCTATAATACATGAGGCGTTATAACTATAGCGTATATAGCTTAAACTACTTCTAATATTTTATAAAAGAGTAAACCTCTATGCCTTTACTTTCTTTACTTAAGAACTACTAGGGGTAAAAAAGTAAAATGAGTATGTATATATAGAGCGATTCTTATACGATTTATTCATATAGAAATATCGTATAACTTCTTATTACTTCTATTAGAATAATAGAAATAGAAGTTCTTTATATATTAGAATAAATCTAAAAAAGTCTAATATAGATAATCATAACACTTAAACTATTATAATAGTAATCATATTAAATAACATTCACTAGAAAATTAGCTAATCCTATCAATGGTTTATTAATACAGTTTAAGGATATTTTGGTTTTATTATAAAAGATATAGAAGAATAATAAATTATGGAATACTTAGTTCTTATAAGTATTCTATTTTATCCTATTTTTAAGAAATTTAAAAAGGGTTTTAATCCTATAATCTTAATAGTCACTTTGAGCTATATATATTAAGTCTTAGCCTTAATAAAGCTCTCCTAATTATTACTATAAGGTCGTCTATTATTATAGGGTTAAATATTAAAACTAAAGGTATAATTATCTATAATAATAAGTAATTTTATTACTATTTGAACTAGTTATTATTAGATTTATTCTAATATATAAAGAACTTCTATTTCTATTATTCTAATAGGGGTAATAAGAAGTTATACGATATTTCTATATGAATAAATCGTTTAAAAATCACTCTATAAATGCATACTTATTTTACCTTTTTACCCCTAGTGGTTCTTAAGTAAATGAGGTAAAAGTATAGAGGTTCACTCTTTTATAGGATACTAGAAGTAGCTCAAGCTATATATATTATAGTATAGCGCCTCATACGCTGTAGCTACAGTAGCTAATATGCTATAGCTATATTGTAGTGTGTACTATACTTTAGCCTATATGCTATAGTTATAACGCGCTATACGCTATAGCTATAGTAGCTTATATATTACACTAGGGTATATATATTATAGTTATAATACCTTATACGCTATAATTATAATACATTATACGCTATAGCTATAGTAGCTTATATACTATACTAGGGTATATGTACTATAGTTATAGTACGTTATATACTATAGCTATAATAGCTTATACACTATAGCTATAACTAGAACTCTAGTAGTATAGCTAGAACTTTAAAATTAACTTTCTATATAAGAACTTTAATATCTCTATAAATAATAGTTAGAAATAGTTAATTATATAATTAATTGAATTACTATATCTCTATCTATTTCACTATTATTATTATGAATATTTTAAATAAGTACTCATATTAAGAAAACTACTTTTATTATATCACATTTCTCCTAATTTCATCATTATCTATAATAATAACTTAACTATCGATTTACCTATATATCTATCTATTCTAATAAGTTATAAGCCTAGTTCTTTTTAACTTAAAGATTCTATACTTTATTTATTAAAGAATTACCCTTCTTATTTATTTATAAAAATTAGATATTATAATAAAATCTATAGAAATCTCTACCTTTTTACTATTTTTATAGAAACTAAATACCTTACTAGAATTACTTTATTTTTACAGAGAATTAGCCTTATTCAACCAACTATATTAATACCTAAAAATCCAATTTTTCTACCTATTTCAACTCCTTTTAATTCTTTAGATATCTAAGATTTATTCTTAATTGACTATTTTTTCGAATTACTTTCAAGTTTATTTCCTCTTTAGTTTCAAATTATTTTAATAGTAAAAAGATCAACTTATATAGAAAACTAACTCTTTTTATCTCGAATTTTACCTTAATTTTCTATTAATTTCATAGAAAAGGAAAAATTAATTTTTTTCAAAAAAGAAAAAGAAAATACTGAGATTTAGATTTTTATCTTTATCTTAATACTGAAATTTAGAGTTCTGATTTCTAGATTTATTTTTTAAGTTATATCTTTATTTTAAATAGAAAAAAAGAATCTTAATCTTTAATCTTTATTCTTTTCGAAAATATAGTACTTTTTTATACTATATACTATAAGACTTTTATATCTTTTTAGAAAAGCCTTTATAATCTATATATTTTAAATAATTTATTTTACTTTCACAAAATAAGTAACTCTAGAAAGATTACTATTTCTAAATTAGTAGGAAGTAGTAATTATAAAGTTTAATCTATTTATATTAAAACTTTATTTATTACTAAAAATATTTTTACAGATATTATTAAACTTATTACTTCTAAAACTAAGGATAAAAATAAAAGACTTCTATATTACATATAATTATACTATAGGGATAACCCTCTTTAAGTTATAAAAAATAATATAAATATTTTTCAAGTATTTAAATATTTAAAAGAACTCTATAAACCCTCAGGGTTTACTAATAAATTCTTAACTTATAAAGAATCATTTAATACTACCTTAAGTAATTTTAATAGTATAAAAGAATTTCTAAATAGAACTAAAGAATTAACTAATAATCTATCTTATAATAAATTAGAATTATCTAAATAGGTAGTTATAATATATATTTTAAATAATTTTAATTCTAATTATAAAGGTTTTATTATTTCTATAAATCAAAACCTTAAGTCTAATAAGGAAATCTATATTTTAAACTCTTTATTCTCTAATTTATTAGATAAATCTAAAAGAAGAAATAATAATTTAATTAATTATACTAAAAGTACTTAGAAAAAGAAGAATTTGAAAATTACTAAGAAACTTTATAAAAGATAGAAAGGTATCTTTTGTAAAAACTATAAGAAAAATAATTATACTAAAGATAATTATACTTATTTTTATCTAGAATAAACTCTAAATTAATAGAAGAATATTCTAGCTAATAATAATCATAAAAATAAGAAAAAGTCTGAAAAGAAGAATTCAGAGTCTATTAATATTATTTTAGCTAAAATTAAAAAACATAATAAAGTAAAAGATGAGATATTAGAAGACAAAGATAAAGAGATTCTTAAATTTAAAGAATTTATTTCTAAGAATATAGATTTTAATATATTTTCTAAAGAAGACGATATTTTTAAGAATATAAGAATTATCTAAAAACCTTTTATAAAGAGAAATAATAATAATAATAAAACTCTAGGTTTTTTAATAAATTAATAAATTACTAGAAATTCTAGGAATTTAATTAAAAAAGAAAATTATAAAAGTATTTATTTTTACTTAAATACTATTATTACTATTTATATAATTAAAGACAAATCTATTTTATTTAATATAAGGCTAGTTTTGAAATAGATTAAATAGGGAAGTACTATATACTTTTCAGTTAGAATAATAAGAGATTTAAAAAAATATCTCTAAAACATTAAACTTTTATATTAAAAGAAGTTTATTATATTCTAGAATTAGAAGTCAATTTATTATCTCAAAATAAACTTAATACTATAGGAATTATATTAACTTTCTAGAAAAAATCTATACTATATAATATAGAAAAGAATTCTACTTTAATAGTAGGATTTAAAAAGAATAATTTATATGAATTTAATATTCCTATTTTGCAAAAGAATATTATTCTTTCTACTACTATATTATAGAATATTTCGCTTTTATATAACCGTTCAAATCGTACTAATATAAAAACTATAAATAGTTTAAAATATAATACTTTAAATTTATCTTATAAAATAAATAAAATAGATATTCTTTCTATTTATAAAACCTATATTAAAAGAAGCTTTACTAATAATATTAATAAAAATAATAAAAAACAGAAATAAAATCTTTAATATTTAGAGTATATTAGTTCAGATTTATATAGACTTATAACTCTTATAATATATAACGGATTTAATAGATTTATTCTATTTATTAATAAATCAACTAGATTTACTTGGGGAGTTTTATTAAAACCTAAGTTAGCTAAAGAAGTTTCTAAAATCTTTCTCAAGTTTAAAGAGTTAGTAAATAATAATAATAATAAGAGAAAAATAAAAGAATTTAATACTAATAGAGATAATAAATTTACTAATAAAAGAATAAAACATATTTATTCTTATTCTAGTATTATTCATAATATTAAACCTCCTTATACTTATAAACCTAATAGTTTAATAGAAAGAATAATAAGAACTCTAGTTAATAAAAGTAAAATTCTAATTTATCACTTAAATTTACCTTATTATTTATAAGGGGATATTTTAATAACTTCTATATATATATAATAAGACTCCTTATAATTCTATAAATTTCAAGACTTTTTATAAATTAAAAAATAAAATAAATCCTAATATAAATAATATTAAAGTATAGGGTAGCCTCTATTATTATAAGAGTAAAGATCCTAATACTAAGAAATTAGATACGAGAGCTTATAAAAGAGCTATTATAACTTATAGAAATAATACCTATAAAATCTGGGATTTTAATAAAAAGAGAGCTATATAATCTAGAGATATAAAAATCCTAGAACATACTTTTTATACTTTAGAAAAGGAGTTACCTTTATCTATTAATTTAGAAAAGAATTCTGATAATTATAAGTCTAGTTAGCTTAATAATAATCTTATTTTACATCTAGATAAATCTATTTCTAGTATAGATTAAAATAATAATACTAATAATAATAATTCTCTAATAAATCTTACTACTAAAGTTCAAGAAATAACTAGAATAATTCTAGAAGAAAATTGAAATATTAAAATAACTGAGAATAATAAAATATTAGAATTAAATATAGAAAATAATAATAATATTCAGGGAAAGTCCAACCTATATATTGATTTACTTATTATATTAGAAGAAACTAAAAAAAAAACTATAAAACTTATAAAGAAAGCATCTTTTTTACTATTTTAAACTATCTTAATTTAAATAGTTATATAAAACTATATAAATATACTAATAAAAATATTTAAGCTTCTTATATTTTATTAATTAATAAGGTAGAAAAACCTACCTCTTTTATTCAAGTATTTAAATCCCCTAAATATAGAAACTAGATTCTAGTTATAATAAAAGAAATAGAATTAATAAAATCTATAAATAGTTAGAAAGTTATATTTCTATCTACTATTAATATTAAAAGTATTAATATTCTAAGTAGTAGATAGGTTTATAAAATAAAACTAAATAATATAACTAAAGAAACTATATATAAGGCTAGATAGGTAGCTTAAGGCTATAATTAATATTTAGGTATTAATTATTTAGAAGTTTTTAGTACTACCTATAGGCCTGAAAGTTAGAGATATATAATACTTCTTTCTATTAATTTAGGATAGATTTTAATATAATATAATATTACTATAGTATTTATTCATACTGACGTCAATAAACCTATATATATTTATCTACTAACTAGATTTTATTTTAATATAAAGAAAAGATCTTTAGAATTTAATCCAAATATAAATATAAATACTTATAAAAATAATAAAAACTATACTTTTATTTATTTATAAAATAAAGTATTATATAGTCTGAAATAGAATCCTCGGCTTTAGTATAATTATCTAAGAAATATTCTTTATTTAATAGGATTTATTATTTCTCCTTATAATAAAGCGGTTTTTATTTTAAATAAAAAACCCTATATAGCTATTTTAACTTACTATATTGACGATATATTACTAGCTACTAATAATTAAAAACGGCTAATTATATATCTAATTCTTTAAAATAGAAAATTAAAATTTAGAATTTAAGAGAACTTTCTATTTTTCTCAGTTATGATTTATCTATAAATTAGAAAGAAAAAAATAATTACTATTAATTAGAAGAAATATACTAAGAAAGTTATTAAAAAATACAAAGAAGAAACTATTTATAAATTTAAAACTCCTATAGACGATAACCTGAAGTTACAAGAGAATAAAGAAAAAACTTCAAAACAAGAAATTTTAAAGTTTTAATAGGAAATAAGAGCTCTATTATATTTAGTTTTAATAATAAGGCTTGATATTACTTTCGCAGTAACAGCCTATTCTCGATTTGCTTATAATCTAGATAAAGATTATTTTTTAGCCTTTAACTATATATAGGGTTATTTAAATAATAATAAAGAATATAGATTTACCTATAACTATAAAGATATATTTTTTATTAAGAATATTATAGGATATACTAATTCAGATTAAGTAAGAGATCTAAATAATAGAAAATCTATTTCTTCTTATATTTTCTATTTAAGAAGAAATAGTAATATTATAAGTTATTCTACTATAAAATAAAAAATAATAGCTTTATGTATTTATAAAGCTAACTATATAAGTCTAATAGACACTTATAAAAAGTAACTTATTTATATTATAATTATAATAATATAAATTTAAGACTAGGATTATCTAAAGTTAGAAAACCTAAGATTTTTATAAATAATTTAGTAGTAAAAAAACTAGCTGAAAATTCTAAATTTTATAAAAAAGTAAAATATATAGATATAAGATATTACTTTAGAAGAGATTTTATTAGAAATAAAAATATCCTTACATATTATATAAATATAGAAGATAATATAGCTAATATTTTAACTAAGCTTTTAGGCTTAGTGAAATTTAAGCGGATTTTATCTAAATTTCAAGAAAAGATATCTCAAAAATCTTTCCTTTTTTACTTTTTATAATTTTAAGTTTTATAACTTTATATAAATTTTTCTCTTTTTACATTTTAATAAGTTTGATGAGTTTTTATATAAGTAAGCTATATATTAGCGAAATATATTTCATGGGGGGATATTAGATTTATTCTAATATATAAAGAACTTCTATTTCTATTATTCTAATAGAAGTAATAAGAAGTTATATAATATTTCTATATGAATAAATCGTATAAAAATCACTCTATAAATACATACTCATTTTACCTTTATACCCCTAGTAGTTCTTAAGTAAATAAGGTAAAAACATAGAGGTTCACTTTTTTATAAAATATTAGAAGTAGCTCAAACTATATATCCTATAGTATAGTATCTTATACACTATAGCTATAGTAGCTAATACGCTGTAGTTGTACTATAGTATACGCTATACTTTAGCCTATATACTATAGTTATAACGCATTATATACTATAGCTATAGTAGTCTATATATTACGCTAAGGTATATATACTATAATTATAACGCCCTTTATACTATAGTTATAACGCGTTATATACTATAACTATAATAGCTTATACGCTACACTAAGATATATATACTATAATTATAGCGCGTCATATACTATAGCTATAGTAGCCTATACGCTATAGCTACAGCCAGAACTCCAGCAGTATAGCTAGAACTCCGAAATAAACCCTCTATATAAGAACCTTAATATCTCTATAAATAATAGTTTGAAATAGTTAATCATATAATTAATCGAATTACTATTTCTCCTTCTATTTAACTATTATTATTAGGAATATTTTGAATAAGTCTTCATGTCAAGAAAACTACTTTTATCACATTATATTTCTCCTAATTTCACAGTTATCTATAGTAATAACTTAACTGTCGATTTACCTATATATCTATCTGTTCTAATAGTTATAAGTTAGTATTAGTATAAATACTATTATTAGGTAAGATTTATAGTTGAATCTATATATAAAGTGAAAAGCTTAGATATTATTCTAAGTATGGAGTAAAAGTAACTAAATCTTAATATTAATCCCATAAGAATATTATGAATATCAAATTAATACTAAAGTAGCCTAAGACTAAGGAATTATAGACTATTTATAAAATTATAATTATTAGTAGCTTATATTTAGAAACTTAGATTTACCATTAATATAATAGAATATTATTCCTCCTTATTATATAATTAGCTGTTTATATTTATATTAAAGCTTTTAGGAGAAATATTCTTACTATTTAGCAGACTATTTCCAAGTAGATCTTATATACTAGTATTATTATAATTACCTACTTGTATAATATTAATAATATAATATTTTAAAATATAATATACCTATTTAATAGTATATTAATAATATACTCATAAATATCTTCTATATATATAGCTTCTTCCTAGCCTCCTTCTATTCATAAATTATAAATTGAAAATAATAGGAAAAGCCTATTCTTATTTTTAAAATCAATCTAAAGAAGTTAGAAGATTTATATTAGAAGCCTGAATTCTATTATATTATCTTAGTCTTACTAAAAGAAAGTATTCAGACACTTTATAACTCTATTAATTATACTTTTAAATATAATATGACTATTAGTAGGTTCTTATTATAAATAGTATAATTCTATTAAATTAAAATAAGTCTAATTAAATAATAAATAATTAATTATAATATACAATTTATACCTTCTTATAAGAGGCAACTACTTACTACTACTTCTAAGTAATCCGCCTTAATTACTATATATTACTTTAAATTCTATTAGGCTATACCTATTTCGAAAATAAATATAACCTTAGATTCTTTTGATACTTATTAATATATAATACTCTAATAGAATAATACTCCTTTTTATATTAGTTACATAAAGGGCTTTATTAAACTAAAGAAGTAGTCAACTAGGTTGTAATAGAAATTCGTAAAACTAAGGAAGTTTTAGATATTATAATCATTGAAAAGACTTCTTATTCTTATATAGTTTTAACCTTTTCAGAATTATAATAAATACTCTTTCCCTCCTTAATAATAAAACTAAGGTATTTAATTTGTTTTATAGAAAATTCATACTTCTCTAAGTCTAAATCGAACTAGCCCCTTACAATTATTTAAAGACTTATATAATTTTATCCTTACAGTCAGCCTTTAATTTTTTATTATAGATAAGAATATTATCTAAATGAAGTACAATATAATTATTAAGGATACCCTAAAATATACTATTAATATAATACTAAAATATTATAAGTATACTTATTAGCCTAAAATAAGTAATAAGCTATTTAAATAACTTAAAATATATCTAAAAGGCAGTTTTATATTTATTTCATTTTATAATGTAAACCTTATAGAAAGCTATATAAATATAAAGTTTTATAAATTATATTACCTTAAATAATAAATATAGAATCTCATTGATTAATAGTAAGGAGTAATGATTATAAATACTAATACTATTCAAAATATAATAATTTATATAAAACTACTATTTACCCCTAGGGTTTATAATAAAAAAGATATATATCTTAGCTATAGATAAATTAGTCTAGACCTCATTTTTATCTATTAAATCTTTAACTTGATATTAGACTTTAAAGAAGTATTTCTTTAATATATTATAAAGTAGTCTTTATAATAAGTCAAATTCTATTTTACCTAGGTTTTTCTTCAGATAAACATAATAGTTAAATAATTCCTAATAATCCAGAAGGCTAGAGGCTTTATCTTTATTAAATAAGTCTATAAAAAGATATAAATAACTAATAAGATAAGTATTAACTATTCTAAGACAAATAGTAATATAACTATTAGAATTATATTAAATAATATTAAATTAATTACTAATTATTAATATTCTTTTTCTCCTAAGTTAGAAGATATGATAATTAGTGACTCAATAGGATTTATAAATCTATCTATATATATCTTCTTTTATATATTACTAATAATCTAAATAGTAAGACTACTAATTATATCTATCGTTATATTATTCCTTATAAAGTCTAGAATAATCTTTTAATATTATAATTATTATATCTTAAAAGTAACTAGATATATTATCTTCAGAATTATATAGAATAAGACTTTAGATATATATATATTAAAACTGATATATATCTTAGCTATTTTAATAATAAAAGATTCTTAATTAATACTAAAGATAATAACTAATTAGTATAATTATAGTTATATAATTAATATAAGACTTTACTATTTTATAAATTTCTTACTAATTACTTTATAATAATTATAATTACTATTGATTTAAATAGAGATAAAAGACTTATTATTTATTAATATAGAAACTAAATAAGATAGCTTATCTATTTATCTCTATATCTCTTTAGTTATATCTATTACTATAATATTATTATTAATAATTATATTAATTTACCTCCCAAAAGTTCTTTTTTAAAAGACTAAACCTTTTTCTTATTATTTATAATTCTTTCATCTAATTATAAGACTAAAACATTAATATCAAAAATAACTGATGAAAAGATAAGATATAGCTTATATTTAATAATAACATAATCTTTAATATTATAATATATATAAGTATTAGACTATATATATATATCTAAATAACTATAAGGTCTGTTTAATAAACCTTATACATATTTATAATAAGAATTAACTAAAGCCTATTAATTATAACTATCTATCCATTTAGCTTCTTATAATAAGAAAGAGTAGTATTATAGTAGTATTATACTAATATCAACTTAGTATTATAATACAGGCTACATTCAGTATAGTAAACTTCACTCTATACCTACTATTATATCAATATTAATACCTTTCAGACTATATATCCTATATATCCTAATAGATAAGCCTTTTTACTTCCTTATATACCCTCTATACTATACTATGAAGCTTCTTTTAAAGTCTCCACACTTCGTAATAATTATAAACCTAGCTTTTTAGTATTTTTAAGCGCTATAATAAACGACCTCGTCTCTCCTCTTTATTACTAGATAAATATAATAGTATATACTTATAAGCCTCTTTTTGATCTTTCTTTTCAGATATATATATATATATAGCGCTATTTATATTAAGGTACCCCTATATATCTCTCTTAACATATATATAATACTATCTTTCTCACGGCGTCTCTATATTCCTCTCTCTTTTAATATTATATATAGGATACTACCTCTCGAAATGCCTTGCTTTATTACTTACCTCTTAAAGATAACCTCTTAGCACCCTGATTATACTATATAGCCGGCTTCTTCTTCTTTCTTCTAAGTTCACTCTACTTTTTACTTCTCTACCCTACTTATACTCAAATTAGCTACCTATAAAATAGCATTCCTTTAATTAAAATAGACTCGTTACAATAGTCATTCTAAATACCTCTTTTTTAGATATACCTCATATTTATTCTATATATCTAGGAGGGTAGAGAAAGATTAAAAGTCCTATTTATAGGGGTAGCTTTAGTCTACTAATACTACAAGTCTTGAATTTAAACCAGGCTATAGAATGAAGTTAATATTAATATTACTAATATAGTTTGAGTTATAAGTCTAAAAGCAATTACTAATAAGAAACCGATTTAAATATAGCTCTACCTAATAATACTAAAAAGAATTCTAAAAGGTCCCAACCCTTTGTAATAGTATTGCTAAGCGACTTTAATATAAGCCTTCGCTTTACGCCTTCTAAATTATTACGAAAAACAGGCTTTTATAGTATTTATTAAAAGTTGTAGCTAGAAGAGCCCACTAATATATATACTACGGCCTCAATAGGGGCTAGCTTAGAATGATATATATATACTACTAGTAGGATAGGATATATAGAATATAAAAACTTATAGTAAGATAAGTATTACTCCTATATAGGGATACCTAATAACCCTATCAGCCTAAAAACTATATTCTATATAGTATACTTCAATCCCTTAATCTTAAATAACTATATATCTCTAAATAATAATAGAAAAGTAGTAGTTTTAAAATACTAAGAAGATACTTCTAGTCGTAATTTAAAATCTTCTTATCCTTTAGAAGCTTTTAAAAAGTATAGGGGAAGCTATTTTTAGATAGTAAAACCTATTTAAGATTATTACTTTTAAAATAAATAATAGGCTTATAGCTAATATAGCTATAGCTTTCAAAAGCCTAAAAGCCTTATTGCCTTTATTTATAACTTAAAGCTATATACCCTTACTTATAGCTTAAGAGCCTTATTATTCTCACTTAGAAATAGTTATTTAGACTTCTTATATTTAAACTTAGATGAAAGTTACTAAGAATAGCTTTATCTAGATATAAGATACTATTAATAGTATCTGACGCCTAGGGTAGTATATCGTAATATAAGCTATATTCTATATAATTGACTTCGCTTTATACTTACTATTATATAGGTATTAATACTTCTTAGACTATATATCTTATATGTCCTAATAGAAAAGCCTTTATACTTCCTTATATACCCTCTATATTATGCCGCGAGGCCCTTTGCAAGGTCTCTATACTTTGCGACAAGTAGTTTAGGCTATTCTTATACTTATTATTCATATATGTTTATTCTAACTAATTATTAATTCTAATTAAAATAAGAATTATAACCTATTATAATTTTATAATTCTTTATTAAAAATCCGAAAGTTTATTATAATAATATAGTAATATTAAACTATAGTATAATAGTCTGTCTAGTTAATATTATAATTAATGATAACTATTTAAATTTAATGAGAAAAAGCCAATTAGAAATAATTGAATTAGATATCTTCTATCTAAAAATACCTTCCTACTTATCTTATAGTTAATTCAAACTTAATCAAGAATTCAATTAGTATCTACTTAGACTTCCAATATAAGTAGTAAATGTTCTTAAAAGCTTAAATATTATAATAAGGTTTCTAATAATACTCTATAAAATATTAGAAACATATATTAATATGCTAATTATATTAAAGCCTTTATATTATATAGAGATTCCTAATTTATATCTAAATTTTAAGTAATAGGCTAACTTATAAAAACTACTAGAAGTCTTCCAATTCCTTAATAAAAGCCTAATTAACTTCTAGTTTATATTATATAGCTATTTTTTATATAAGAGAATAGAACGTATTACTATCAAAAGAGATATTAATAAGGAGTAATTTCCTCTTTATATAAAATATCTATATTATTTATAAGACTACTTTATCTTTAGCCCTCCTAACCCCCACTAACTACTACAGCCAGCCCCTAGTTAATCTGGGGCTAAACCCCTTATAGCTATAGCAGCTAGTATACCCGCCTTATATCAATCTTTTCGTAAATAATAAATAACTAATAACTCTTTTTATAACAACCTTACGTCTTTATACCCTTATAGCTATTAATATATAATTTAAATATCTAAAGATATTTAATTACTACTAATTATAAATATTCTATTCAAATATTTATTACAACCTTAATATTTATAACTTTGACATCTTCTATACTAAGCTTTATATACTTTTAATATAAGACTTTATATTATTAATATAAAAGTTCTCTATTATTCATATAAGTTAACTTATAATTTCTATATAAATACAATAAGATTCAGCTTACTCTTATTAGTAAATAATCTTAATATATTAAGTATAGTTAATATATAAATAATACTTATCTAGATATAAATACTCCTAATATAACTTAATAGTTTCTAAAGCTTTTATAATTATATTATTATAATAGTCTAAAGTATCTAGTAGTCAGTATGATAGTAATATATTAATATTAAAGTATTATTTAATTAATACTTAATTTCTAAAAAGATTTACTTAATATACTAACTTATAGGATAAGTAGATAATTATTTTTTTAAACATCTATAAGCTACTTATTAATTATAGGTTTTAGGATAATTTTATTAATTCTTAATCTAATAAACTAATAGTTTTGATTATAAACATTATAAGTAAATATTACTATACTTATAATATACTTCTCTAATTAAAAATAGCTATATAGATTATAAGAGGATTTTAGTTCTATTGTGAAAGTATAGATATAGAAAAATAATAAATTATAAAACGCCTAGTTTTTAGCACTCTATTTTATTCTATCTTCAAGAAGTTTAAAAACATTCTTGACTTTATAATTATAATAGTAATTCTTAGCTATATATATTAAGTTTTAGCCTTAATAAAGCTCTTTCTAATTATTATTACGAAGTCTTCTACTACTATAGAGTTAAATATTAGAACTAGGGGTATAATTATCTATAATAATAGGTAATTTTATTACTATTTTAACTAGTTGTAAGTTAGTATTAGTATAAATACTATTATTAGGTAAGGTTTATAGTTAAATCTATATATAGGATAAAGACCTTAGATATTATTCTAAGTATAGAGTAAAAGTAACTAAATAACACTACTTTATAGTCTTATTAGAATTATATAAGGACTTCTCAAAAAGATTAATTTTCGTCTTCTATAGGATCAGTCTATTATTAGTCTATTAAAACTCCTACTAAGGATTCTATAGCATTAATATCTATTATTATGTTTTGCTATTTTCTACTTTCTTTATATAATCTACTATTTATTATTAAATGAAACTTAGGCAATAAGTTAATTAATATTAGAGATTAGTCATAAGAAATACTTTAGTAGTATCTTAATAGTATTATAATAAATTTAAGAAAGTAATACTTAAGATAACAGCTCTATACTATACTATAGAAATAGTAGTTATATAGAGCCCTAATAGTAATATCTTATATAAGCCTTAGGTCTTAAGTCTGCGACATTTTTCTATAAATACAACAATTCTATTTTTAGTATTTTTACATTTATAAAGATTTATAGATATTGAAATATAAAGTTATTCAGAAACATTTAAGATATTAGTTATATTAAATTTATAAGTAAAATACTATTAAAGCTTCTTCTTATTTACCATTGTAAGTAATATTCTATAAATATATAGAATTTTATAGTTTAGACCTTTTCTAGATATTTGAAGGTTATTTCAAAGAGTAGTACATATATATATATATATATATATAACAGTTTACTAATTACCTAGTTATTTATTATTCCTAAGATTATCTCTTTTTATGTAGTATTAAATTTAACTTATAAAGTAAAAGAATATATAATCTTTTATATTAATCTATTTAATTAGAAGGGTTTATATTATAGACCTTTATTGAGTCTTAACATATTTATAAATATTATGTCAATTTTCAATAGAACTTTAAAGAGTTCTTCGAATATATTGATAACTTTATAAAAATAGAGTAGGAGATTGTATTATGTTTCCATGAAGCTAAAGTTAAAGTTTAATAAATAGAGCTTTTTATAGCTTTTTAGAGGTAGTTGAGGAGAAATACTAATAGTCTAACTAGTTAGCTTCTATATTTCTATTATTAATATAATACTTCTTATTACCCTTATTGGTTTTACTAGTATATAGGTTTTCTAGTATAGAACTTCCTTATATATAAGAGCTATATTATAAATATAGTAATTTATAACTTCTAAAATAACTTGAATATTTCTTACATATTATGTCTATTACTCTTTTCAATAATATTTTAGCTAAGTAAAGCATAGATTTTATAAAGCTATATAATAAAGATATGAAGTATAGTAGAGGTTTATATGGTATATTTAAGATATAAATCTATATTTCTTATAACTACTACTGTAAGTATAATGTCTTATACTATACATAAATAAATATATTTTTCATTATACTAGAAGAGTAGGCTTTTAGTGTTAATTTGAGTATCGATATAACTTTAGATTTAATTCATAGTTTAAATAGATAATTCATTATATTAAAGATTATTTCAAAAATAATGAATGTTAATAGCTTTGTTTCTTTAACTAGTAAAACATTGCTTTGTGAAGTCACATAGTTCAGAATTATAAAAAGAATAAAAAAGAAGTTTTCAAATTTTTTATATTAGAATCTATGTATATTTAGAAAGCCTTTCTATTAAATTGCTATCTAGATATAATATTCTATTTCTAACTAATAAGTATATATGATAACATATTTAATTTAAGTACTAGTTAGTTTTGTTTAGTTTAATAGTGATTCTTTAGACTTTCTATAGTTATTTATGATTAGTTATGAGGAATACTATATTACTCTAAAAGTTATAATATATTTAGAATGGCATAAATAATGATTAGAAGTAAATGAATAATTAATTTTAAATTAAATATATATATAATTCCCCTTAAAAGTATTTATCAGATATTATATTTCGAAATAATTAATTTTCTGTCTATATCTATACTTTACAGTATTTATTTTTATCTATACTAGATGGAATTTGCTTTTCTCTTATACTTATATGTAACAATTCAAATCAGAAATACTATATATATAGTAAAATAGATTATTTGTTTATAAAGTATACTTTCAACGGAAAATATGTTTTATATAATAAAGATAAATCAAATACTAATTCTCAATCGTATTTTATAATAATATATTAAGTTTTCTTTATAAACTATAAGAATATTAATAGTTATCATAATAATTTCGATAAGTCGTTTTAAGATAATAAGTATAACAATACTACTATATAATATCAAGTACAATACAGCCTTAGAGACAAGATTACTACTTTTCTTAAATAGTTTTGAATGTTATTTCTAGTAAGTATATTATTATGTTTAATAAAAGTAAAATTACTAAGATTTTCCAAACTTAGATAATACTTTACATCTTTATAAAAGAAAGTATTTCTAGTAGGAATAATACTATTATAGCTTTTGTATTTATATCTATATTTAAAAGCCATTCCTTAAATACTATTATTGAGGTATTTTACTTAATTTAGGTATTACTAGTTTTTTATTTACGAGATATTTATAGTTTATTACATTTAAATAGACAATTAACTTTTCTATTACTTTTAAACCTTTATAGAGCGAATTAGTAGTAATATACTTTAGAAGAGTTTTCCTGATTACTATTTTCAGGATAGTTAATATTCCTGTACTTCTTCGTATCATTATATTCATAAAGTATTTTATGATACTTTGTTTTATTTCAATTTACAAATATTATTAGTTGTATTGAAGGTCTCTGATTTATTTAAGGTTACATACTTCTCCGGAACCCTTTAAAAGTAGTTATACTTAGTAGTTAGCTTTTACTTTATATATTCTATAGATAATACTAAAGCTAAAGAACTATTTAAATAGAGGAAACCTTAAGTAGTAATAATATAACTACTCAATATAATAGCTAATAAATAAAGTAAGTATATTTATCATAAAAGGGAAAGTATAAATATATCTATTATTATTACTCTTAAAAGAATTATAATAAGGTATTACATAATATCTACTATGAACTATTATTACTTATTACTAGCGATTAATAGTTACTAGCTATTAATAATTATTAGTAATACTTAATAGCTAGTAGTAGCTATTATATTTAGTTTGTATAAATAGAAAGTTTATAACTACTGATTATATTTACCTGCTGTAGAATTCAAACCTACTACGTTCACCATAAAATAGTAAAAGCTAGCCAGATGATAAAATACTACATTAAGTAGGATTACTTTATAAATATAAATCACTTTGGTATTATTTTTAACAATATCTTTAACCAGCTTTACTAACGTAAGAAGGTTATACTAAGTATTCAAAAATAGGAGTATTTAAGATACTTTTTACTGAGAAAAGAACAATTACTTCTATATATTCTTATAGAGATAGAAATATAAGAACTATGCTATTATTTTGGATACCTAGTTATTATATATTTTCGTAATATCTCTAATAAAATAAGATATTTAGTTAAATAGAATATTTTTTAAGTCTTAAGAAATACTGTTACTAATAGTAGATACATAATATAGCCTTTTTATATTTTCATTCTATTACCTGTAGTAATATAAACTTAAACTTCAAGATTATTATCGATATCGTTTATATTAATAATTACCTTATACTCTATATTATTAATACTGTAATAATATTGAATACTACTTTACTTTACTAACTATCCTAATAAACATAGTATAAGAAGCTTCCAAAATATACTAGATTAATATATACTAAAGGTTTCCTAACTTTAGCATTACTAATATAGATATAACCATTTAATCTAGAAACATTAGATTAGAAATGAAAATAATAGGATTAATAGTTTATTTTATCTTTATTAAAATATATAATAGTATTTATAAAGTTTAGTATTTCTATATATTTTTCTACTATATATATAAGGTTTATAATAATGAAGTACCTATTATTACTTCGGAGGCATTTCTCTAAGTAGTATAAAAGAGAATTAATAATGATAATAGCTTGTATAGCCTTGTATTTACTTTACTTATTTTTAGAGTATACTTATACTTTATAGAAGACTTTGCTTTTTTCTAGACATTATTACTTAAGTTTATATGATATAGAAATTTATAGAAGAGATCTACTATAAATATATCAAATATACTATTAATACTATTTTAGTAATACATAATAGCCCTAATACTTCCTATATTATAATCTTTCTATTCTAATCCCTTATATATATATATATATATATATATATATATA
>AMCV02000007.1:1785497-1800547 GCA_000350065.2 Colletotrichum orbiculare MAFF 240422
AAATACCTAGTGAAGCTTATACTATTTCTTTACTCTTCATAATAAGAGATATATATTGTCGAATTCTTTCATAACTTTTAAGGATTTAGGTTTATATTTATTAAGTTATACTTTGAAGATCTCCCCCATATCTTAATAAAATAACTCATAGTTTCTCTAATTACTATAAAAGATCATTCTTTACATCTAAGGATTATAAAGTACTAAAGAAGTAAATAAAGCTTTATCATTCTAAATAGTTATATTTATCTTATCTATTATTATCTTTGAAAGTATAAATACTCTATTAGTATTCCAAGATACTTAAGTAATTAATATTATTTGAAATACTTCTAGAGATACTTTATTATTTCCATATAATAATATCATTATAATTCTAAGTGTTATATCTTATAGCTTTAGTAAAAAGCTTAAAGCCTTTAGTAATATTACTTTACTTACTAATAATTTCTAATTACTGGTTTTTATACTTGTCTTAAAGAGAAATTAGGAATGTTAAATAGTACTATTATACTCTTAGAACTATAAATGTTAGCTCTATATTCTATCTCTTAACATATCTAGGAATTAAAAAACCACTTCGTAATAGAAAGGACTTATAATCTTATACAACCACTATAAACTTATTTATGACTATTCTTAAGCTTTTAAATATATAATAAATATTAGAAATAACTAGTATTATAATAAATAGTAATCCTCATTTTTTTCTCAATAGTTAATTACATCATAAAGATTCTATAAGCTTACTATACTTCTAAATTATATAACTTATAAAGTTAACTTATTTCTTTTAAATCTTACCTAAAAGCCTTATTTTATAATATAGCTTATAGCTAGAAAATAGTTAGATATAATACTAATATTTAACGTCTATAGCAAAAGAGTTATTATAATACTTAGACTACTATTCAAAGAGACAATTGAAAAGGAAATGAAGAATATTATTACTAACAATATTATAAATATTATTCAGTATAACCATATCTTTTATAAGGATTATAAATACGTTAAGTCTTATATTATTCATAAGATTAGAAATTAAATACTAATAAAGTATGTTAAAAGTTAAAACCTATAGTCTGAAGTTTTAGAGATAATAGTATATTCTAAATATAGATATAATTACTAATAATCTAATAGAATAACTAGTAACTGATTTTAAATATGATCTTATCTTTCTAGTAATACAATAATAAACATATAGTTCTATAATGTTATATAAGCTTATACTTTAATTAGAATAAAACTTATAATATATACCATTATCAAAATACTTGTATACTTCAAACATTAGTATTTACTAAGCTTTATTATCATTATTATTAAAACACTGTATACCTTCACTAAAACTAATACCGACTAACAAGTAACTATTAATTTACAATTAGTAAATATTATAATTAATTAATTACATAATGAATTCATAGGAGGGATAATGGCTTACTCTCTACTATGACTATTAATAGACATATTACTCTCTAAAATATAACTTTAGCCTTCTTACCCTCCTACTAATTATTATAACTAGCTTCCAGTTAATCTAAAGTTAAATTCCTTACAGCTATAGTAGCTAGTAAACCTACCCTATATTAACCTTTTTATAGATAATAAATAACTAATAACTCTTTTTATAATAACCTTATATCTTTATACCCTTATACCCTTATGCCTTTATACCTTTATACTTTCATACTTTCACACTCTTATTGCTACACACAATTTAAATATCTCAAAATATTTAATTACTACTAACTATAGGTACTTTTTTAAAATATTTATTATAACTTTGATATTTATAATTTTAATATCCTTAATATAGACTATACCCTACTTAATTTTAAAATACGACTTTATATTATTATTATAAAAGTTCTCTACTATTAATATAAATAGACTTACAATTTCTATAAAAGTATAATAGGATTTAGCTTATTCTTATTAGTAAATAACCTTGATATCTTACATATAAAAGGGGCCGATAGCTCGCTTTCTACTGCGACTATTAGTAGATATATTACCCCCTGAAGTATAACTTCAACCTTCTTATATTTCTACTAAATACTATAGCTAGCCTCTAGTTAATCTAGAATTAAACCCCTTATAGCTATAATTAGTATACCTACTCTATATTAACCTTTTTAATAATAAATAACTAATAACTCTTTTTATAACAACTTCATACCTTTACGCCTTTATACTTTTATAATTATATACAATTCGAATATCTTAGGATATTTAATTACTACTAACTATAGGTATTCTATTTCAATCTTTATTATAACCTTAATATCTATAATCTTAACATCCTTATTATAGACTAAACTCTACTGATTCTTAAGATAAGACTTTATATTACTAATATAAAAGTTCTATATTATTACTATAAGCTAACTTATAATCTATATATAAATATAATAAGACTTAACATACTCTTATTTGTAAATAGTTTTAATATATTAAGTATAACTAATATATAAATAATATTAATATAGATATGAATACTTTTAATGTAACTAGATAACTTTTAAAATTCCTAGAATTATATTATTATAATACTTTAAAATATCTAATAATTAATATCATAAAAGCATATTAATATTAAGATATTATCTAATTGATATTTAATTTCTAATATTCTTAGCTTAATATAATAACTTATAGGATATCTAGATAATTTTCCTTTGAATATCTAGAGGCTACTTATGAATTATAGTATTTAGAATAATTGTATTAAAGTGTAATCTAATATATTAATAGTTTTGATTATAATAAATATAACTAGATATCTCTATATTTATCTTATAATTTCTGTTATATAAGTAGCTATATAGATTTCGAGGAGATTTTAATTCTATTAAAAAGATGATAGAAGAATAATAAATTATAGAATACCAAGTTTTTAGTACTTTGTTCTATTTTATCTTTAAAAAATATATAAAGAATCTCAACCCTATGGCCTTAGTAGTTACTTTTGGTTATATATGTTAAGCTTTAGCTGTAATAAAGCTTTCTCTATATATATTATTATTATTATTATAAAGTCTTCTACTACTATAAAGTTAAATATTAAAACTAGAAGGATAATTATCTATAATAATAAGTAATTTCATTACTACTTTAACTAATTATAAGCTAGTATTGACATAAATACTGTTATTAGGTATAATATATAGTTTAATCTATATATATGGTGAAGAGCTTAGATACCTTTTTAAATAAATAGTAAAAGTAACTAAATATATTAAATATAACTAATATTTAGTTACTTTTACTCTATATTTAGAAGTGTATCTAAGTTCCTCACCCTATATATAGATTTAACTATACATTTTACCTAATAATAATATTTATACTAATACGAACTAACAATTAATTAGAATAATAATATGATAACTTATTAGGATAGATAGTTATACCTCTAGTTTTAATATTTAACCCTATAATAATAGAAGACTTAATAGTAATAATTGGAAAGAGCCTTATTAAAACCAAGGCTTAATATATATAGCAAAAAGTAATTACTAAAGTCATAAAATTAAGAGCTTTTATAAACTTCTTCATAATAGAATAAAATAGAGTACTTATAAGAACTAAGTATTCTATGATCTATTATTCTTCTATATCTTTTATAATAGATTAAGATCTCTTCAAAATCTATATAGCTATTTATAAAGATTATACTATAAACTAAATAAAGAAATATCTAGTTATAACTATTAAGATTAAAACTATTATTTTATTAAAATAGGTTTTAATAAAATCATTCTAAATACTATAATGAATAAGTAGCTTATAGATATTTAAAAGAATATTATCTAGTTAATCTGAAACTTACTATATTAAGCTAATAATATTAAAAACTAAATATTAATTAGATTTAGTTACTTTTGCTCTATACCCAGAATAGTATCTAAGCTCTTTACCCTATATATAGATTCAACTATACATTTTACTTAATAATAGCATTTATGCTAATACTAACTTACAACTAGTTACAATAGTAATAAAATTACTTATTATTATAAATAATTATACTCCTAATTCTAATATTTAACTCTATAGTAGTAGAAGACTTTATAGTAATAATTTATATAGGGAGAGTTTTATTAAGATTAAAGCTTAATATATATAGCTAAAACTAACTACTAAGGTTATAAGGTTAAAAGTTTTACTAAAGTTTTTGAAAATAGGATAAAATAAAGTGTTTATAAAAGCTAGGTGTTTTATAACCTATTGTTTTTCTATATTTATACTTTTATAATAAATTTAAAATCCCCTTAAAATCTATATAGCTAGTTATAAGAAGAGAAGTATAAAATAAGTAGAATAATATTTACTTATAACCTTTATAACTAAAACTATTAGTTTATTAGATTCAACTTTAATAGAATTATCTTAAAAGCTATAATTAATAGGTAACTTATATATACTTAAAAATAATTATCTAACTATCTTACGAATTACTATACTAAGCTAAAAGCTTTAGAGATTAAGTATTAATTAAATAATACCTTAATATTAATATATTACTATAATATTAGTTATTAGATACTTTAGACTATTATAATAATATAATTATAAAAGCTTTAGAAACTATTAAGTTATACTAGGAGTATCTATATCTATATAAGTATTATTTATATATTAATTATACTTAATTAATATATTAAGATTATATACTAATAAGAGTAAGCTGAGTTCTACTATATTTATATAGAAATTATAAGTTAGCTTATATTAATAATAGAGAACTTTTATATTAGTAGTATAAAGTCTCGTCTTAAGGGTAAGTAGAGTTCGGTCTAAAAAATATGAAGATTATAGATATTAAGGTTATAATAAATATTCGAATAGAATACTTATAGTTAGTAGTAATTAAATATCCTAAGATATTTAAATTATATATAGTTATAAAAGTATAAAGGTATAAGGTTGTTATAGAAAGAGTCGCTCGTTATTTATTATTTATAAAAAGGTTAATATAGGGTAAGTATACTAGCTATAACTATAAGGGGCTTAGTTTTAGATTAACTAGGGGCTAGCTATAGTAATTAGTAGGGGGGTAAGAAGGCTAAAGTTATACTTTAGGGGGTAATATATCTACTAATAGTCGTAGTAGAGAGCGAGCTATCGGCTCCTCCCAAATATTAATTAAATAATATTTTAATATTGATATATTACTATAATACTAATTATAGTAATATCTTATAATATTATAGTAATATAATTATAGATATTTTAAAGGCTATCTAACTATATTAGAAGTATTTATATCTATATAAATATTATTTATATATTAGCTATACTCAATCTATCAATATTATTTATTAATAAGAATAAGTTAAATCCTATTATATTTATATGGAAAATATTAAGTGAACTTATATCAATAATAGAGAGCCTTAATATTAATAATATAAAATCTTATCTTAAAGATAGATAGAGCTTAGTTTATAATAAGAATATTAAGGTTCTTAATATCAAGGTGATAAATATTCAAATAGAATACTTATAATTAGTAGTAATTAAATATCTTAAGATATTTAAATTATATATAGCTATAAAAGTGTTAAAGTATAAGGGCGTAAGGTTATTATAAAAGGAGTTATTACTTATTTATTATTGAAAAAGTTAATATAGAGTAGGTATACTAGCTACTATAGCTATAAGGGGTTTAGCTTTCAATTAACTAGAGGCTAGCTATAATAATTAGTAAGGAGGTAGGAGGATTAAAGTTACACTTTAGAGGGTAATATATCTACTAATAGTTATAGTAGAAAGCAAGTTACTAGCCCCTCTAAATATAACTAATATATAAATAATATTTATATAAATATAGGTATTCTTAATATAACTAGATAACTTTTAAAACCTTTATAATTATATTATTATGATACTCTAAGATATCTGATAACTAATATTATAATAATATATTTAATATTAGGGTACTATCTAATTGACACCTAATTTCTAATACTATTAGCCTAATATAATTGATTATAAGTTAACTAACTAATATTCTTTATATATTTATCAATTACTTATCAATCATAATACTTAAGATAAGTTTTTAAAAATTTATTCTAATAAAGTACTAATTTTATTTATAATAGTTTTAATTAGATATTTCTATATTTATTCTATAAGATTCCTTTTGTAAGTAGCTATATAGATTTTGAAGAAAGTTTATTCTTATCATAAAAGATATAGAAGAATAATAGATTATGGAATACTTAACTCTTATAGGTATTTTATTTCATCTTATCTTTAAGAAATTCGGAAAGGTTCTCAGCTTTATAACTTTAGTAGTTACTTATAGCTATATATATTAAGCCTTAGACTTAATAAGGCTTTCTTTATATAAATTTTTACAATATAGTTTTCTATTACTATAAAGTTAAATATTAGAGTTAGAAGTATAATTATTTATAATAATAAGTAGTTTTATTACTATTTTAACTAATTGTAAGCTAGTATTGAGATAAATACTATTATTAGGTAAAGCTTATAGTTAAATCTATATATAAAGTAAAGAACTTAGATACTATTCTGAATATAGAGTAAAAGTAACCAAGTAATTGGTTTATAACTAATTATTCTTATTCATAATACCCATACTTATATTATGATATATATATACTATATACTATAGAGATAGATCTATATAATAATCTTTCTATTCTTCGTAACCCAAATAAATGAGTCGACTATTTAATTAGCTATTACTATAACTTTAATTACTTTAATACTATATTCAACCTCATACTAGAAATATTCTTTTCATAGCCAAAATATGTTAAACACTAAACCTAATATAGAACATAAAAGTAATATAAAATATAAAGATAGTATTAAACACAAAAGTAATACAAACTTACTTCTAATTACATACATCTTTTTAATCACACTAAAAACCGCAAAAACACTATAAATAGTATTTCTCTATAGAAATTCTTTTTTTATTTAATACTATATTAAGTATTTTAAAGTTCTATTATGGTACATTTCTCTCTCTCTCTTTTACTTTCTCTTTATTATTTCATATATTCTTTTCACCTTTATCCCTTCTTTTTATTATTCTTAATAAGTCTTATAACATTTCCTTCCTTCTATATTATTACTTTATTTATTATTATAAACTTTCTTAGATTTCAATTATTAGATCTTTTAGTTATACTATTTAAAACATTATCTTTATTATTCATCTAAAAGATCTTCAAAATCTCCTTTTACTTGTATAATTACCTAAATATTATAATATTAATTATAAGATATCTCTTTCTTAGAATATTGAATTTAGAGAGAAGCTAATAGCTTACTCTTAATTATAACTATTAGTAGATATACTCTTCCCTGAAATATAACTTTAACCTTCCTATCCTTCTACTAATTATTATAATTAGCCCTTAGTTAATCTAAAGCTAAGCCCCTCGCGGCTATAGTTAGTATACTTGCCTTATATTAATCTTTCTAATAGTAAATAACTAATAAGTCCTTTTATAATAATCTTATACCTTTAAACCCTTATATATTTATACTTTTATGCTTTTAGAATTATATATATATAATTTAAATATCCCAGAATATTTAGTTATTACTAACTATAAATACTCTATTAGAATATTTATCACTACTTGAATATCTATAACCTTAATAATTTTATTATAGATTAAACTTTACTTACCATTAAAATAAAACTTTATACTACTAATATGAAAGTTCTCTATTATCAATATAAGCTAATCTATAATCTCTATATAAATATAATAGTACTTAGCTTACTCTTATTAGTAAATAATCTTAGTATATTAATTAAGTATAGCTAATATATACTTAATACTTCTATAGATATAGATATTCTAAGTATAACTCAATAACTCTTAGAACGTTTATAATTATATTACTATAATAATAAAAAGTATCTAGTAACTAGTATTATAATAGTATGTTAATATTAGGGTATTACATAACTAATATTTAGTCTCTAAAACTTTTAGCTTAATATAATACCTTATAAAATAACTAGATAATTGTTTTTAAATATCTATAAGTTACTTATTACTTATAGGTTTTGAAATAGTTTTATTATAACTTAGTCTAAATAAACGAATAGTTTTAATTATAAGAATTATAAATAAATACTACTATGCTAATCTTATATCTTTTCTTTTTATAAATAGTTATATAGATTTCAAAAGAATTTCGAATTCAATTTAATAATATAGAAAAACAATAAGTTATAGAATACCTAGCCCCTAGTATTCTATTTTATTCTATTTCTAAGAAGTTTAAGAAAGTTCTTAACTTTATAACCTTCGTAGTCATTTTTAATTATATATATTAAGTCCTAGCTTTAGTAAAGTCTTCTATAATTATTACTATAAAGTCTTCTATTCCTAAAAAGTAAAATATTAAAATAAGAGGTATAATTATCTATAATGATAGGTAATACTATTACTATTTTAACTAGTTAAAAATTGGTATTAATATAAATATTATTATTAGGTAAAGTGTATAGTTGAATCTATATATAAGGTAAAGAGCTTAGATACTATTCTAAATATGAAGGAAAAATAACTAAATAATATTTAATTTAATAAGGTATCCATAGAAAGAATAAGAATTAGTACAAACTACTATTAGTATTATTAATATCTTTAGCTATTAAGTAATTTATTTAAAAAATACTAGAAACTATATACTCTATATTAACCCTTATGATTATAATATAGACCTTAGGAACTAGTACATTTCATATAATTCTCTTTAATTTAATGAAAGGAAAGTAAATAATATTATTTCTAAGCTTGAAAGTATTATTATCGTCATTAGCTTTCTCTATATGTAGGATAATAATAAACCTTAATTAGAATATTATATTTTATTATTAACAAAATATCTATTAGTAAAAATAATATAATTTTATCTTTTTAATATTAACAAGTATAAAAATCAAGTTTTATTTTAAGTTATTTATTTATTATATCAAGTATTCATTAAAGTTCTTAATATACGATTCTATTAGGTTTTAATATTAAATTATAGTAGAGAGGTCAAAGTATAGTTCTAGTTCGTATATGAAAACTTTATATACTTTTATATCAATTATTTAATATATGCTAATTTTGCTTTACTAGATATATAATTAAGAAGTGTAATTTATTTACTTTAGCTTTTATAAATAAAAGTTATATTTCTATTATTCTTCAAAATTATTATATTTCTATTAAAGATAAGAGACTGTTTACTTAGAAATCTTAACTTCAGTTTTATTATAAATTCTACTTATTGGAATTCCTGTTTTTATATTTTTGAATTTTAGTGAATTAAAACTAAAAGTATTATCAGTTTATATACTTATAATACTAAAGTATAAGTTATCTAATTTAAAAATTATGAAAGACAAGTTATAATATAAGATTTCTATTCCTAGTTTCTCTTTATAGTAGTTAGAATATATTATATATTAGTATATATCTAACTCTATAAAACTATTATAATAAAATCAAAAGAGGCTATATAAAGGGGCCTCTGGCACTATATAGAAAGTATATAAAGATGCGAAATGTCTTATATTATTACTACTAAAATACAGAATATATAGTATTACGAAATAAGTAGTAATGAGTAAGCCAGTACTACCCTTTTAGGCTAGGCAAGCCGTTTTGAAACTATAAGTAGCTAAAAGGTATTGTTATTTAATGAATATAGATATATAAGGAAAGAAAGCCTTATATATAACTACTATTTACAGGTTTTTATAGTAATATGATAGCTAATTATATTACTCTATATACTTACATAATCCCTAGAAACTATTCTATAATAATTACCCTTAGTCAAAAAAGAAGCTATACCCTTGTAGTTCTACCTTCTAGTTTTTAGTCTAAACTATTATATTTGAAGTAACTACTACTATTACTAATACTTGCCATATTATTACTAATATAATTCTTATCATCAGGAGCGTTATTATTACTACAAGTATTATTACTACTATAATTATCAAATATATTATAGTTACTAGTACTTACTTTATTGATATTACTTTTAGGAGTATTAGAGATATTATTATTAGAATTTTCAGAGTTATATATTCTATCGGTAAAAGTAGATCTTAGGCTGTTATTATTGTTATTATTAGTATTATTATTATCGTCGTAATAACCCTAGTTATATAGAGGGTAGGTATTACTATTATTAGTATTAGTACTACTCTTATTTTATATAGAAATATAACTTCTACTACTCTATATTTATATAGATTGTATAGAAGTATAACTACTATTAGTATTAGAAATAGTATAATTACTATAAGTATTATATATAACAAGTAGTAGTATTAACAACATTAATTACCATAGTAGTTACTATAGTATTAACTACTATAGCACTTGCTATAGTTAATAAATAATAATATTATTATAATTACCCCGCTTTTAAGCCGAAGTCTATATACTGATCTAGCTTGTCTAATTAGTCTAATTAGTAATGAGATAAGAATGATATATTTAATAAGAAGAAATTGAAGAAAGTAGTTATTATTAAACCTAAGGCTCCTGCCTCTCCAAACTAATAGAGGGGGGTTTTGTAAATAAAATATATAAAGTAGTTACTACCCTTTTTGATAATAGAGTAGCTTTTGCCTTATGGCGCTTTTAGTAAAAACGATGCGAAATAGCTGCGGCCTATGATATATTATAGATTTAGCCGTAGTAGCCTTGTTTTTAATAGGTATTTTAGCTATAGCCTTATTACTTATAATAGATATATCAGTCATACTACTATTTATTATAAAATAAGTAGTAATAGATAGGTTAGTACTATTCTTTTAGGCTAAGCAAGCCGTTTTTAAACTATAAGTAGCTAAAAGGTATTTTTATTTAATAAATATAGATATGTAAGGAAAGAAAACCTTACGTATGACTACTATTTACAGGTTTTTATAGTAATAGGATAGCTGATTATATTACTATACGCACTTACGTAATCCCCAGAAACTATTCTATAATATATAAAATATTTAAACTCTTAAAATATTACTTAAGAGTATAGCTTTTAGACTAGTTTTATAAGTTATATAGCTATATCTATTTTATTTTATAGTCTTTTAAATATTAGATATAATCAATAGTTAGAAGAAGTTATTCCTAGTAGTTTCTAAACATAAAAATATTCGAAATATTAAAAGTATTTGAAATGTTTAAATAACTATATTAAATAACTATTCTAAAATAAGAACAATAAAGCTCTTAAGCTTACATAAAAGTAATAAGGCTTTTAAGCTTTTAAATATAATTAGCTATCTAATAAAAGTAATAATTCTAAATAGCTTCTATAATCTAAAAATAGCTTCTCCTACTCTTTTCAGTCCTTTAGAAAATAAGGGGACTCTAAATATAACTCTAGAAGTATTTCTAGCATTCTATAAAACTACTACTTTCTTATTTTACTTTAGAGATATATAGCTACTTAAAATAATATATAAATTTAAAAGTATACTATATAAAGTATATATTAGTTTATCTGGAGGGTAATGCATGCTATATGTAATCTTTATAATAAAAACTATAAATAGGGATTAGGAATACGAAGTAGTTATTAATATAATAAGTATAGTCTATTCAATACTATATATAAAGGATAAGCTCCCTCCTTATATAATTATATAGTATAACCTTAATAGTAATACTATATATCCTTATAGCTATAAACCTTATATTTATTACTAAGGTTTAAGTTATTACGCCCCTATTATAGGGATTTTATAGTTTTTTCGCAGAACTTTCTGGAAAGGCATTTCTCCAGGAAATCCCTAGGATTTCCTATAGAATACCCTAAGATCCCTCTATTATACCCCTCCTCACTAAAGTAGTAATTCTACTATTTCAGTATTATTTCCTAAGCTTTTATACTTCTTGAGGCTTATAAAGCTTCTAATCTATTTAAATAGTGGTTTTCTAAAAAGTTTCATAAGACTATTAGTAATATTATTAGTAGTTTCTATATATTTAAAGATTACTTTATTTTAGCTTACTACTTCCCTTATAAAGTAATTATAAACTTATATATATTTTACTCTATTATTTAAACTTTTTCCTCTAGTAAGTATAATCAATCTAGTATTATTTATTTATATTAGTATAGGTTTAGTAATTATTTCTCCTAGTTTACTAAAGAAGTTTTAAATCTATATAATTTTAGAGGTTATACTAGATTTTATATAGTATTCAGCTTCTATAGATGATTTTACTATAATGGTTTAATATTAAGATCTCTATAATATTAAGCTTCTAGCTATAAAAAATATCTATCTAGTTATTAATCTAGATATAGCTATATAGCTAGTATAATTACTATCTATATATCTATAAAGTTCTAGGTTATTTCTATCTTTCTTAGTATAGTAAATATAGTACTTATTATATACTTTAATATATCAGAGAAGCTATAGTATTCCTTTTTTATAAAAGTCTCTAGGGTTATATAAGAATCTTACCTATAACCTATAACTAAATAATAAGTTTAATTATATTATCTATATAGTAAACTAGAGTTTTCTAAATACTTAATAATACTACTATTATAATACTTTATCAACTTATCCTTCTACTAGTATAGCGAAGTCTTAAGCTTCTACTTCTATTAAGGTAATAGCTAGGTAGAAGAATTCCCCAAATTCCTCAGATATTTCCTTTAGATAACTCTCTTATAAAATTATCATTTCGTTTTTATTAAACTATAAGCAAATCTCTAAGAAGGAATCTAGTATCCCTAGGTCGTTTATTTCAATATTCTATTTAATTTATAAGAAAACCCTAGCAATATTCTCAATTAGTCTAATAACTAATATATTATCAACATAAATAACTATTATAACCTTCAATTTACTATTATAATATATAGTATTATCTAATAATAAAACCTTAAAACCTACTTATACTAAAATCTCTTTAAGTTTCTATTACTATTATCAACCTTTTTATCTAAAGCTATATAGTACTTATTATAACTAGATAACCTAGTCTATATTAGCATAATAACTAGTTATTTTAGCATAATAAGAGTATCTTAGATCTATAAAGTATTTATTAAGTAGTAGGAATACTTATATATAGATATCTTCTTTAAAATCCCTATTAAGATATACTCCAACAAAGTCCTATTACCTTACTATATATCTTCTTCTTTATATATAGGTAATTAGAATCCTCTATAAAGCTACTTAAGATATTAATATGTATATATATATAAAATCTCTTTTATAAACTTAGAAGAATCTATAAGTAATAACTTAGGTTTTTTATTTTAGTAGTTTTCAGTAAGCTTTCTTATACTTAAGTACCTATTTAGCTATAAATTTCACACCTCAGGGGACTTCTATAAATAATATCAACTATAATATCTCCTTCTTAATAAGAATTATTATCTTATTAAAACAGGCCTCTATCTATAGGGGCTAGTTATTTATAGGTCTATTATATATTTCAACTATTATAACTAGGTTAGTATATAGCTATACTTCTTCTTTATAAAAGAATATATTATTCATTATAATTATATAAGTAAATAACCCGTCCTAGATAATATCTTTTTCTATTAGTATTTCTTTAAATATTTTAAATTATAATTAGAAAGCTTTTAAAACTAATAAAACTATCTTAATATATTGTTACAATCCTAATCTTTAATTAGGGGGTAGTATTTATATTTTTCTAATTTTATTATTTATTAATTTATGAAATATAATAATAGACGTAATAATAACCTTATTTTATAGTTTAATCTATACCTTATAGGCTTAGCTTTATTTATAACTAATTAGAATATTTGTTTCTACTCAGAATTTTATTTTTTTAGATTTAACCTAAGTTTCTAGATTAATATTAGCAAAATAAGTACTACTAATAATCTAGAGTTAGCTTATATTAAGGATAAAATCCCTTTTTAGTTCTAGATTTTTAATTAATACCTGAATAGGTATTTTATTTAGTATTATTACTATATATAACTAATTTGTAATATAGATAACTATTATTAATAGCTATACCTATAGGTATTCTAAGATATCTATATTAATTAATAAAATTCTAGTTTTATTTAATATAGTTTGGATTACTTTTTCTAATACCTTATTTTATTTATAGATATATAATAAAAATACTTCGACTTCTATACTATTATCCCTTAATAATATTATTAGAAAGGTAGTTATAAATTTGCTAGTACTATCTATATAGATTAGTTAGATTAGTTTTCTAAAGTAATTTTTCTATTTAATAATAAAAGTTTATATCTAGTATATTAATCTATCTTTTATATTATTAAATATTCATAATTTAAACCTCAACTTATTATCTATTACTAATAGAAAGTATTTCTACTAACCTACTAGTTTTACTTCCCTAATATTAATATAAATAATATATTTAGTTTTTATTACTTTTTCTTAGGGTATTCTTAGGGAATACTAAAGACTTTTTAATAGATTACAGGTTTTATATAATATCAAGATAACATCTTCTACTTATAATAAATATCTTTTGATAAGCCAGATTACTTACTTTATTTCTTAATATTTAAGATAACTTAGCTTTTATTATTAGAGTTCTAAATCTATTTTCTATTAGGTAAAAAATAATACTATTAGAATAATAATATTTTACTAGTTTTTTATAGTAAGGTTAAATTTTTACTTTAGTATATTTAAATAGGTAAAAATTATTCTATTAAAACCTATAATATTATTTCTTTAGAAATATCCTCTACTAAAATAAAGTTTTTTTCTACTAAATATATTTATAAGAAATCCTTCTATATATAAAATATCTTTAAATTAGATCTTTAATCTATTATTAAATATTAGTATGATTATTTTAATATAATTTAAATAAACTACTCTTATACTTATTATAATAAGCCTTATTATTATTATTAAAATATAATTATTATACCATAATAAGTTATTAATAGTATAAATATTTACCCCTAAATCCCATAATTAGTCTTTATTTAAAATTTCTACTATCCTTTTAATATTTCTCTAG
>AMCV02000007.1:1805404-1827838 GCA_000350065.2 Colletotrichum orbiculare MAFF 240422
TTAAATTATAAAAACAATTTAATTTAGCAGAAGATAACTTTACTATAAATAAGGATAAAGTTTAATATATAGGCTTATATTTAGAAAATATTATATCTTATTAGTAGATTAAATAGGTTGCTATTACTTATAATAATAATATTAAAAAAATTATTTACATAGTAATAGAAGAATAAATAAAGTCTAGTATAAATAATAATAATACCTAAGTTATTATAATAGTAGCTAAATTAAATATATTTTACTAAAGAGTTAGGCAGTCTTACTAATAATCTATTAATATATATAAATCCCTTAAATTAGAATACCTTAATATCTAACTAGAAAGACTTTAAATTATTAATATTATTAACTACTTATTATTTGAATTAAAATATATAATTGTAAATAGAAACCTACTAACTATATATTAAAAACTAAATTATATAGCTAAAAAAAACAGAAATAGCTAAGTAATTTCTAAATAAGTCTATTTTAATAAAACTTACCTTTAGAATACTAGAATAGAAAAACTATAGACTATTAGTTATATAAATAGTTATTCTAATTTAAGAGATAAATAGGGAAAATTAGTTAAAAAAAACTATTTCTTATAATTTCTCCCTTATTTAAAATTAAATAAGAAGGAATCTTATAGCTCTAAGTAGCTACTTTCTAGAAACCGCCTAAATACTATAATTATAGAAGAATAGGCTATATATTATACTAATATAGAGAGGATACTTATTATACTTATAAAAAACCTAGGTATATTAGAAAACCCTATTATATTCTAAAAATAAGAGCTAATAGTATTTATATCTTATAGAATCTAAAACCTTACTAATATTTTAAAACTGAAGTATTAATCTATATAGAGAGAAATTAGAAGAAGGGAAAGATACTTATTAATTTAAAAGTTAATAAGAATATCTTAAGTTAAAAAATACTATATAATATTAAACTTGTAGAAATTAGCTTAAGACTAAAGATATTAAGTTTCTAGAGAGGAATAATATTTAAATATAGAATATAGACTATAGTTATAAACATTATAGATAATTTCGGCATAATATAGAAAAAGTCTTATATATTCTGAATGAATAATATTAATAAATATAATATAATCCTAGAGATCTCCTAGAAAAGAAAAGTAAAACTTAATTCAAAATAGAAGACTTTAGGTTAAACCTATCTTTTAATTATTACTAATTTTATATTAATATATAGAGCTAATATAATTAATAAGGTTGAGAGGTAATCTAAGTATTTACTAGTAGTTTTAACTATATTAATATCAATAGAGGGGGAGTAGTAAGCTATTTAGAAACAACTTGTAGGAGATTTAAATAAAATAAAATATAATCCTAATTAATTACTATTAGAATACTAAGAATGAATTTATATTTTTAATATAAAAAAAGCTAGTATTCCTATAGAAGAAGGTACTTATATATATATAATAGAACTAGAGGAAGGTAAGAAGCTCCTACAAAGTCCTATCTACTTCTTTATAGAAAAAGAGTTAGAAGAATTATATTAATACTTTATATCTATTCTTAAAAAAAATAGATTAAAATATTAAAAGGTTTTATAAGAATATTAATCCTATTTATCCTAAAAAAAGGAGATAAATTAAAACTATAGATAAACTATAGAAATCTAAATAATATTACTATTAAGAATTATATATTACTACTACTTATTAATAAGATTCTAAACTATTTAAGAAGAACTTTATAATTTGCTAAACTAGATCTAAAAGATATATACTACTAAATCTATATATAACTAGGAAATAAGTAGAAGACGGTATTTTAAATATAGTATAAGTATTTTAAATATCGCGTAATACTATTCAGTCTAGTAAATACTTTAATAACCTTCTAAATATATATTAATAACATCTTAATAAGCCTTATAGATATTATATATATTATCTATTTAAATAATATCCTAATATTCACTAAGACTAAAAAAAACTATATAGAAATAGTAAAAGAAATATTAAACTAATTATTAACTATAAAATTTTATATTAACCTAGAGAAATATAAATTTTATATATAAATAATGAAGTTTTTAAAATTTATTATCTCTTTCAAAATATAATTATAAAATAAAAAGAATATTAATAATTAAGGAGTAGCTACTACTTATTAGTATTAGAAAAATCTAGATCTTCTTAGGGTTTATAGGGTTCTATAGGAGATTTATTTAGAACTATTCTAAAATATATATTAGACTTACTAATTAGCTAACTAAATAAATAAGAAGGGAACAAATAATAACCTTTAAAATAATTAAACTTTCTAAAAATCTATAAGATAGATTTATTTAAATACTTATTCTATAATATTTTAACCTAATTTTTCTAATTTATATAAAAATAGATATTTCTAATTTTACTATAGGAATAATAGTTACCTAATTAGAAGAAGAATAGTAATAACTACTAGCTTACGTTTTAAAAAAATTAGAAAGAGTAGAATTAAAATATAATATACTAGAAGTTAAACTACTAATTATTTATAAAGTAATACTTATATAGAAATACTATTTTTTATACTTATAATATAAAATTAGTTTTATTACTAATTACTTAAACTATTAATATTTAGTAGTAAAGCCCTAGTTTAATAGTTATTAAATAAAACTCTTTTAAGATATATTATTATTTAATTATATTATTAATTACTAGCTAGAAAAATAAAACTTAATAGATAGTCTATTAAAATAATTAGATTATTAACTAATAGAAAGAAAAACCTAAGGAGTTAGAAATACCTTTTTAGAAGATTTCTTAAGTTAGTTTTTAAATAGAATAATAGTAATATCCTTCTAAAGTTAAAAACTAATAGTAAACCTAAAAGATATTATTCTAAAGAGATTAGAAGGAATATTAGAAGAAGAAATCTAATAAATATAGAAGGAGATTACTATTAAGAGAGGAGAAGGATTATACTAAAAGAATAATAACTAGTCTATTAATAAAAAGAAGAAATAAGGTTCTAAAATAAACTAATTATTTTAAATAGATATTAACTTTAAGTTAACTTACTAATAGTCTTTTATAATAAATTTTTAAAGAAATACCTAAGTATTACTAAAATACTTAAGGAATTAGAATAGATATACTAATAGAAGTCTATAAGAAAAAATATTATAGAATATATATTGAAATATATAATATACTAGTAATTAAATTTTAATACTACTTTCTATATAGTGAATTAGCATTCCCATTAGTACTTACTAACTTATAGTAATATATTAATATAAACCTTATTACTAAATTACTTAAGTCGATTAAATTTTTAAAGAAAAACTATAATAGTATATTAATAGTAGTTAATTAATTTATAAAGTATATATTCTACTTACTAATAAAAGAATCCCTAATAGTAGATAAGTTAGTAGCCTTTTTAGTAAATAACGTTTTGTTTAAGTATAGAGTTTTCCAAATTATTATATCTAATAGAAATTTACTATTTATCAGTAGATTTTAGACTCTTATTACTTACTTACTAACTATTAAAAAGAAACTAAATATAATATATTATCTATAAACTAATAAGTAAATAGAATAGTAAAATTAGAATATAGAATACTTCTTAAAAATAATACTTAATTTTAATTAAGATAATTAGGTAAAATAGTTACTTATAACTAAATTTATTTATAATACTTCAGTTTATAGTATTACTAAAGCTATACTAATAGATATTTTAATAAGTTACTTATTAAGGGGATTTTATAATAACTCTCTAAAAAGTATTAAATCTAAAGTAGTCTTTATAGTAGAAACAAGGGTAGAATACTTCTAGTTATATTAATAATAACTAAAGGTTTTATTAGAAGAAGTAAATAAAAGATATACTAAGTAATATAATAAGAAGAAAAGGTAGTTAGACTTTAAAATTAATAGTTATATATTACTATCTACTAAGAATATCTAATAAAAGTAACTAGTTAAAAAACTATTTAATAAATATTTAGGACTATTTAGAATAATATAAGTAGTTAATAGAGGATAAGTATTCAAATTTAACTTAAATGAAAAATATAGAATTTATAATATTTTCTCTTTATTATTATTAGAAAAATATAAAAATAAATTATTAATATTCTAGATAATCCTTATTAAAAACTTAGGAGATAATATATATAAAGTTAATTATATAGTAGATTATAAAGGATTATAAAGAAACTATTAATATTTAGTTAAATAGGAAGAATATAAAATAAAAGAAGATTTATAGGAATTTTAGTAAAATATATTATTAGAATTAAGGTTAGAATATAAGGAGGGTTTCCTAGGGATTACTAGTAAGTTATAAGGGGAATAATATATTTAGATCATTAGTAAAATAAAGCTGGGAAGTTTATATTAATCTAAATGTTGAAGAAAGAATGTAATAAAATTTAAAAGTAGTAATTAATCCCTAGAAAGAAGAAATATGTAGGGTATTAAAAAAGAACTAGGGAGGTACTAACTTACTTAGTATTATTATTATTACTTTTTTTATTATTATTATTTCTATTTCTACTATTTGTTTTATTGTTATTATTATTATTATTATTAGATTACTTAGGGGTTTTAGGGGTTAAGGAATATAAATTGAAAATTTTGATATATTAATAAGATAATATTAATAAGTAGGAGGTTATTAAAAAATACTAAAAAGGTAGAAAAGTACTTATAATATAAGAATAAGTTGAAGATTATTTTAGAAAAATAGTTTAGAAGTTTACAAGAGTAGTAGTTTATATTTTAATAGTATAAGTTTATACTTTGTAGGCTTATTAGAAAGTAGTAGTAATTTTTATATTTCTTTCTAAAAAGTAGTTATATTATAAAGTAGTAGTAACTATAGACTTAGTAGCTATAAGCTAGTATTTATAAGCTAGTTATTCTACTTCTTTATCTTTAGTTTTATACTTAGTATTAAACTTATTAATATAGGAAACCTTAGTTTAAAAAGTCTTATAAATAGTAATCTAAGTTTTCTTAAAATCTTCTTATACTAATAATTAATAGGAGAATATTGGGAGATAATATTATAAATATTTTATTTTAGTATTATAAATAGTAATAAGGGGGTTAGTTTTAAATAAAAAAGTATTACAAAAAATAATATAAAGTAAAAATTATATGAGTAGTAATATAAGTAGCTTAAGGAGATATTAAGATATATTTTATAGCTATAGGAGTAGTTTATAAGAAGAAGGATAGAAATATACTAGAATATACTCTTTATTATATATAATTATATAATAAGAATACTTATTACTAATATTTAAAAAGAATAGTAGAAATAGGAAAAAAAATAGTAGAAATATATTAGTAGTCTTATAGTAAAAGGGGAATAGTAAGAAGTAACTAGTTAACTTCTAAGTAGTTATAAAATAGAAGTAGTAATAGTAAGAGATAAAATATATAAATTTATTACTATTATTATTATTATTAATTAGATAAATATAAGAAGTATATAATAACTTAGTAGCTTTTTTCTTTAAAATAGTAACTTCTTTTTAAATAAAAATAAAAATAAGAGGAGTAGGCGGTAGGAGAATAAGAGTAGTAATAATAAAAGTAGTAGGAATAATAAGAGTAAATATTATAATTATTATTATTATTATTAATAACTTAAAAATAAAATTATTAATAAAAGGGACAATAAAGGTGACCTATACATAAGATTGAAAATTTAAATAATAAAAAAAGCCTTCTCTTAGTTAAAAGTAATTAAGGGTTTCTTTAGAGTAGAAGATAGTAAAATTAATAATAAAAAAATTACTTACAAGTCACTAGGGGGGGATAATAAGAGTAGTAAAAAGAATAATATTAGTCTTTAAGGCTAACAAAATCACAAAATATATATTACCTTTATCGAACTAGTCAAAATAGTATTCTATAGAATAAATAAAAATAAGAGATTTATAAGTTACTACTAGTGGAAACCTAATATAACTTCTATAAGAATTAAAATACTATAATTATAATAAATATAAAGTCCTTATAATTAGGAATAAGGAAGAAGTTTTTCTAATATCTCTATAGCTAAAGAAGACTAGCTACTCTATATAAAAGCTTTAAATTAATTAAAATATAGCTATAATTAAAATATATTTGAAGAAGCTAATATTAATTAAGACTTAATATTAAAAAGCTGAAATATAAAACTTAGAATAAATACCTTAATTCTAACTAAAGAAAAATACTAAAAAAGAAGTAGAATACTACTACTTTATACTAATATCTTAATAGTCAGGTCTTAAAGATAAAACTTCTAAAAAGGGGGATTATATTAAACTACTATCGAAAAAAGAAGTATTAGGAGGCTACTAAAGCTTCTACTTACTAGCTTTAACTATTAAAATAACAGATATTATAGTAATATAAAACTTAAATATAAGTATAAAGCTATAGTTAAATAAGAGGAAAACTAAGTTTGAATAGTTATATAGTATAGTATATACCTATTAAGAAATCCCATTACTTAATACAAACTTAGTCTAATAATATAGATCTATTATTTAATTACTATTCTATCCCTAATATATATAAATCTCTATTTATCTTTATAGGTTCTAATTAGTAAGTTATATAGGGGGTATTAGTATAATAGAAGTAGCGATTTTTATATATATACTTTTAATAAAGTTAATATAAGAAAGATATTAATATAATACTAGTATGGTAAAAGTAATAATAAAGTAATAATAAGGTTACTATTAGAAGCTACTATATAAAATAAGTAATATTAAGATTATTATAAGAAGTATATTAGATAAGTATTAGGGGGGTATTAGTACTATAGTAATAGTAATATAGAGATTTCGATATATATAGTATTAATAGGTTTATTATAATAGAAGCCTTAGTATAGCATTAGTATATTAGATATTAAGATATTAATATATATAATATAGAGATTTTAATATACGTAGTATTATTAAAGTTATTACGAGAGGTTATAGTAAGGTTATTATAAGAGAAATACTAGTATAGTAAGTAATAAGATTCTAATATATATAATTCCTATATAACTATATTAATAAAATTATTATAAGAGAAGTATTAGTGTGGTATTAGTATAATAAATAATAAGAATTTAGTATATATAATACTTATATATTTTTAATAAGGTTATTATAATAAGTATTAGCGCGGTAGTAGTAGTAGTTTAGACTTTAGTATATATAGTATTACTGAGGTTGTTATAAGAAAAACCCTAATATTATAGTATTAAGGCTATTACGAGAAGTATACTAGAGAGGTACTAAGAGATATTAGTATAATAGAAGTAATAACCTTAATATAAATAATACTATATAAATTATAGTAATAATAAGATAACTACTAGAAGCTATCCTTCTAATAATAAAACTATAAAAAGAATAAAAGACAACTAGAAAGATATTAGTATACTTATATAAATATATAGATATAGAGGTTTTAATATATATATTTATAAGACTACTATAAGAAGCTATTATAAAAAGCTATAGTAAAACTATTATAAGAAGAATATTAGTATACTTACCTACTTATAGATATAGGGATTTTAGTATATATAGTTTCTATAAAGCTATAGTAATAAGGCTACTAGAGGGGTACTAGGTAAATAGAAGTTTCAAGGTTTTCGAAATAGCTACTTTAAGATAGCTATTTCAAGTAGTATAAAAGTATTTAGAAGTATATATTATATAGCTATATATAGCTATAAATAAGAGTTACTAAGAAGTACTAAAAGTACTACTAGAAATATTACTAGTAATTAGTAATACTAAGAGATATAAAGAAGCCTTATTTATCCTAATAGTAGTAGAAAGAGCCTTCTATTATCTATAAGAATATTACTATAAAAATATAAAGGATTAAAAGGTTAACTAGAAACTAGTACTCTAAGCCTAATTATAATTTAGAACTTTTTAGTCTCCTAAGTTATAGAATTTTAAAATATAGTAAAACTAAAACTTAATAGAAAAATACTAGTTTTAAAACTATACAGGCTTTATAATTATATAGGCTTTAAAATTATAAAAACTTTAAAGCTATAAAGGTATAGTTTCTTAAGAAGGGAGATAATAGCTATTAGGAAGCTATAAAGTTATTACTATAGATAAATACTATACTATTTATAGTATAATAGCTAAGATAGCTATATAGTAACTAATATAGTATAATAGCTAATACTATTAATAATACTATAGAGAAACTATAGATCCTATAATTTTTAGTAGAAGGATTCCTAGAAGAATAATAGTAGTAAATAGTAGTACTATATAGTTTTAAATTAGTAAGGGGATTACTAGAGGGATAGTAATATAACTTAATAGTATATAAGAGGCTATATTAATAAGAAGCTATAGTAATAAGAGGTTTTAATAATGGGAGGCTACTATAATAAGAGGCTAGTAGTATATAAGAGTAGTAAGAGGCTATAGTATAGTTTTAAGAGAAAAAGGGGTTACTAGACGAGTAGTAGGATAGTAGTAGTAGTAATAATAACATATAAGAAATTATATTAATTAAAGTAGTATAGAAAGACTAGTAGTATATAAGAAGTAATATTAACTAAAGTAGTATATAAAAAACTAGTAGTACATAAGAAGCTATAGTAATAAGAGGCTATAATAATAAGAAGTTATATTAATAAGAAGTTATTATAATAAGAAGCTATAGTAATAAGAAGCCACGGTATAGCTTTAAATACGAGGGGGATTACTAGAAGGATAGTAGTATAGTAGTAATAGTAGTATTAATAGTAGTATAAGAGAAGTTATAAAAAGGTTTTAGTAATAAGAAGGTTTAGTAATAAGAAGTTAGTAATAAATAAGAGGTTTTAGTAATAAAAAGCTAGTAGTATATAAGAAGTAGTAAGTAAGAAGTTATAGTAATAAGGGGCTAGTAGTATATAAGAGATATTTAAGTAATTCTATAAATAGTACTACTCTTTCTACTATAGGAATAGAGGTTTAATAAGAATACTAGGGGTTTAGTTTGAATATATAAGAAGTATTAGAAAACTACTAAGAAAACTAGGATATATATTATAAATAAGGAATTAATAAGAGATTTAGGATCTAGGAATAGCTTTATACTAAAGCTATAAGACTATAAGGATATAGTCTATAAGGGGGGGGAATATATTAAGACATACTAATAGCCCCTAGTTAGGCTACTACTTAATTATATATAAAGAGGAGTATTTAGGCTATAATAGCTAGAATTCTAATTAGAAGAATTAGATTCGAATATACTAATAACCTCATATTTATATTAAGATCCCCTATATAGATCTATCACTTAGTTATTATTCCATCCCTAATAAAAGGTTTAAAATAATATACTTATTAGAATACCTATATAAATGTTATAGTTATCTCATATTTATTGATTTCTATAGATGATTAGTTGAATTTTAATTGTTAAAAAGCACCTATATTTATCAAATTTATAAGTATAAATCTAGTGATACTTTAAAACTTTCAAACTTTCAAATTTCTTATAAGAATCTTACTAATTTTACTCTAGAAGTATAATTTTAAATAACTCTTAGGATAAGCCTACTTAATTACTACTATAACCTCAATATATAGATAGAAAAATATTACTAAGTAAGATATAGATAATAGTAATAGTTTTTATTATAAGACTTTTAGTCTAAGAATTTCTATTCTCTTATACTTTAAGGGTTCTCTAATATTTAATTTACCTTATAACTAAAATTCATCAATTTGAAATTATACTATATCAATAACGTCACATTTACTATAGTAGTATATTATATTTATAATATACTAGAAATACTAGTAGTATTATAACTCTTTCCTTACTAGTAGGCTTACAATATATATACTAATAACATATTTACTACTAAGAATCCTAGTCTATAGTATAAATACTACTAATCTATATCTCTTCTTTTAATAAATTACTATAGAATATCTATGAGGTAGACCCTAGCTTAGTTTTATAATTCTAAAGAATTTCTATTAAATTTATCTAACTATAAGTCTTTCCCTATATATTTTTCAACTTAGGAGTAAGTCTGTTTGAAATATACTAAATCTTATTCTAAACTAATATAGTTAACCAATATATTTAGCTTCTTTAGGTTTATATAGTTAAATATCTTGAATTATAATACTTTTACTAGAATTATATTTATCAAATATATCCCTAAAGCTATGAACTTTCTATTAACATTATATTAAAACTAATAATTAGTCTAACTATAGTTGTAAATATATTTCTTTATATAAAGATTGATATATATAGATACTAGATATAAGTACCTAGATCTTGTATGAAGATACTACTAAAAATAATACTAAAAATTAGTATTAACTACTAGGCGAAGTTTGTATATTTCAATAAAAGTACATCGAGAAATAGTGAGTTATTAACCTTGATACCTAGTATTTCGACAGAAGCATTTTAGTAAATTAATAGACCCTTTTAACAGCTTTTTATATATATATTATTACTAATTCTAAACCTTAATCCTAATTAAGCCTTCTCTCTAATCTAAACCTTATTACCTTATCATCCTATAAACTAACCTTCTTTCAATACTTTTACGATTTTTACTGAATTTTTATTGATATTTTTATATTGAAGAAACTTAGTAGTATTATTATGGCGGCCGGCTAAACGTCGGGACGTATAGACATTTTCTGCTCGTAAAGCGGCGTATTACCAAAATGCCTCCGTCAAAATACTAGGAATCATTGACCTTGTGGCTGTGGCAGTAGATTTTGCGGCCAAATCTGGTATAGCGGTCAAATATAGAAATTTGGCACGGTCCAAATAGACCTACTCCAATTTAGCGATTCACTCACTCAGTAATTAGCAGTTGAAAAATTGAGTGTGTCTATACTACGCTACCATAAACACGGTAGCTCCATTACCGGCTCACGAAACCGCAAGCCAAGTCAAGAAGAGACAAGCCTGCAGGGATTTTTCAAGGAGGAGAGGAGAAGGAGAAACAAACGACCAGGAAGGCTCGTGCCAAGCGCTACCATGTACGACACCATGTACGACGACGAGCTCAAGCGAAACACGAGCAGCGTTGCTGATTCTGCTGTTTCGTCGGATGGCTCCGACTGGGAGGACGCCGAGCCCGAAGAGGAAGAGACACAAACATTTATTAGCCTTTTCGATGACGCTGTCTTCCCAAGCCTCGATGCTATGCTACATCATTGCCGCGAGAAGCACAACTTCGATTTTCTTGCTCTACGCCGCCGCCTTGGCCTCGAATTCTTCGAAACCGTTAAGCTTGTCAATTTCAGTGAGCCGCCCGTCATTCCTTTACGAGACAACTCGTTGATCCCTATACAGTTCGTCAGCGGGTTCATGAGGGGGGCCTCCTGTCTGAGGCCGATGTTGCCGTCCGGGATTTCGCCAATGAGCAATACCTGAAGCCCTTTATCGAGGACGATGCTTTCATCATGGCTCTTACGGAACTGGACCTCAACGCCGATTTTGCGCCCGACGGTACCTATTGCCCAGGAACCCCGCAGTCGGCTCTTAGTAGGGAGGCTCAACTCCAAGACGACTTAGACAGGGTGAGGTCGCAATTCGCCAAGTATCGCCTCGCCGTTGAGCAGACTCTGGATCATCGCTGGGGAGACGATGTGAACGTCCCCTTAGCCACGAAGCCTGGCGAGGAGGAAAAGGCTGCACGGAAGGACGAGTCTCAGTACTATTGGGAATCATATGCAGGAAACGGTTTGTTCTTGACAAAGTGTTTCTGTAATGGCCAGTTTTGAACTGCCTGCTAATCAGTTCGATCGCTCAGATATCCACGAAACCATGCTCAAGGACACTGTGCGAACAGATGCTTACCGCGATTTCGTCTACAACAACAAGCACCTATTTAAAGACAAGACCGTTTTGGACATCGGTTGCGGAACCGGTGAGCATTCCCAGTCTCTTGTGGGCCCGCCAGCCTGCGCTTCCGTGTTACACTGGTCTAAACAATCTAATGCGTGGTAGGCATCCTCAGCATGTTCTGCGCAAAGGCAGGTGCAGCTCAGGTCTATGCCGTTGACAAGTCAGACATCATCGACAAGGCTCGGGCCAATGTCTACAACAATGGTCTCGCCAGCAAAGTGACATGCATAAGGGGTAGAATAGAGGAAATCGACCTTCCCGTGGGCCAGGTCGACATCATCATCAGCGAGTGGATGGGCTATTGTCTCCTATATGAGGCCATGCTCCCTAGCGTCTTGTGGGCTAGAGATCGTTACCTCAAGCCTGACGGTCTCCTTGTCCCAAGCATCTCGACCATCTGGGTTGCCCCGGTCTCTGACCCCGAGTATGTGGCAGATTCCATTACCTTCTGGGACGACGTCTACGGTTTTGACATGAAGACAATGAAGGCCGGCATATTTGACGAGGCCCGTGTCGAGGTCCTGCCAGAGGACTGTGTCTGTGGCTCTGCCTACGAGATCGCGTTCCTTGACCTGCACACGGTCAAGGCTGAGGACCTGAACTTTCAGGCCGAGTGGATCTCAACCGTTTCCAGAGACATACCTTCTCTCGACGGGTTCCTGGTGTGGTTTGACATCTTCTTCACTACATCACGAAACGACACGATATCACCCGATCTGCAGGTCAGGGCCGATAAAACAAGCGTAACCAGGCCAGGCGAGGTGGCCTTCACCACTGGTCCGTTCGGCCCCGCGACCCACTGGAAGCAAGGATTTCTTATAAATCAGCATCTTGAAGAGCAAGCTATGCTTAGCTCAGCAACCACGATCTCGGGCTCCATCGTTTTCCAGGCTCCCGAAAATAACCCCCGGGCGCTCACAATCAGCAACACGTGGGCTACGGCTGGTAGCGGCGAAAGGACGCAGGTGTGGAGGCTCAGGTAATCGCTCGAAAGGATAGCTGCTCTCTTGTCAGAGATTACCCGCGTTATATAAATCCATGGACATCAATCGTCGCAGCGGGGAACTGAGCCTTCGATGTTCGGAAGCTAGCCGAGTTCAAGCTTGATGCTGGAGTGAATCGAATATGCGCCCTATTACCTGGTATGAGACACAAACTCCATTCATGGGTGGTCGGATCGAGAGAGGCTCTGTTCTGAGCAAGTCAAATAAACCATTTGGGACACGTTGCATGCCGAGGACCACGCCAGGGGCTGAGGCTAAGTGACGAGGCAGTTTTATAAGTGCTGGCCAACATGAGTCAACCAGTTCGTCCCACTATTTGACCCATAAGAAAGCAATCATCTTGATAAATAAGACAAGAAGCCGAACATTATCTTGTCTAGCATTCCTTACGATAGTAGTCGGCGTGGTAACATAGATCGCTAGGGCATGGTAAGGTTGCCTACTAACACTGCAGAAATTCTCTACTTGTCTCTGTCTATGGCGGCTTCGCCTACTGCGTTATCACTACCGCTGTCGTCTTCCTCGCTTGCATTGTACTCGTCTTCGTCGTCGTCGTATTCATCCTCTCCGTCGGAAACAGTTTCTCCGAGTTTCTTGAGCTGGGCCTGGGTGCACCCACGTGTCAGTTTCTTTTAACCTCATCCCAGAGGTGCTACTAACCTTGTACTTGGCTACCTTCTCCTCCAGGTCACCAAACACCATTAGTAGATCATCAAGCTCGTTCTGCGTGGCCTTCTGGTCCTCCTCCGCTTTTTTGAGGGTCATGTCGGTCTGTGGCAGTCGATTAGAGCGGATCTTTGCAGTTGGGCCCCAAGATGTTGACACGGGGGTGATGCTAACCTGGGCTGACTTTTGCTGCATCCCAAGCAATTCCAGTTCCAGCTGCTTCACTCGGGTTTCGGCCTTGCTGCTAACGCGTTTTTGGGTCTCGATTTTCTTTTCGGCCTCTTCTTGAATATCCTGTATTTCTTGCATCTTTATTTTCTTGGCCTTGGGTTGAGTTAGCGAATGACATCTACCAGCGATCACTGACCAACCCTCATGAGATCAACCTCAAGCCTGCTAATGGTGGCCTTCAAATCGGCTATATCGGCCTCAGCCCGGTGTCGAGTACGGTCAGCATCTGACTCGGCCGCCTTGCGTGCGAGTACTAGTTGCTTGAGATGTTCGTCTTGTTGGGCGATAGACTGAGCCCTGGCCGCCTGTTGCAATTGCTGCTTCTCTTCCTCATGAACCTGTTCGAGTTTTGCAACTCGGGTGTCTGCGGCTCCCCGAAGGTCTTCAATCTGCTTTCTGTGCACCTCTTCGAGTGACAAGACCTCTGAATCAAATTTCCTTCGCGCTTCTTCCATCTGAAGTTGATGTTCCTGCTGCATTGAGGCAATCCTGCTCTGCAGAGCGCTTCTCAGAAGTTAGCCACTTGCCGATGGGCACGTTCTGAGTTTAAACCCACCGGATTTCCAAGTCGTACTGCTCCCGAAGACCATCATTAACTTGGTTCAACCTTGCCAATTCTAGTGCCGATGTCTCCCGCGTCCGTCGGTGATCCGCTTGTTCTTGGCCAATCTGTCGGCCGACCGTCTCCAAACTACTTGAGGCCCGCTGCAGAGCCTGTTCCCGTTCGTGCAACTGGCTCCGCAAAGAATCGACAAGCTCCCGAGAAACACCTTTCTGGATACCATTGGTAACCACAGAGATCTCGAGACCTGGATCTCTGTCAATACAGCGCAAAATGCGGCTATAATTGTCTTTGAGAAAATGAACAAAAGTAGCATCAAAATAAACATCAGGTAGTTTGCCCGAAGTGGAGTTGCTGAGTTTCTGAGGTAATACCTCAAAGTCCCTGACAAAGGCGCAGCTCCTCAATCTGGACAGCTTATCCATGTATCTGTCACGGCCCATGCGAGACACCAGAATAGAATGAAGCCTGGACCGTGGGATAGGCGAGTCTTTGGTCGAGAATTCGTAGAGCACGCCGAGCAGCATAGCGCAGAGGCCCTGGACGATGTCAGAGGGGTGGGGGTGGTTGACAGCTTGGATGAGACTCTGCGTGTTGCTACCCTCGTCTAAAAAGTCGTTGACGGCGTCAAGATCCTCAAAGAGCCAACCGAGAAGCAGCATCAGGTAGCCAACGATGACTCGGCTGTCTTCTTCACGATTGAGACCCGAGATGAGATGAGCAGCGACAGTTTGAATGCTTGTGACAACTTCCTCTCCGCTATCCGCGTCGCCTTCCGTGACGGCCATTGCCAGGCTCTTGGCTTCCGGGTTGTCGAAAACCAGGTGAAACATGATCGTCGCCGCAAACCAATACCGATAGGGATTTGAGCTAGCAGCGTCGGCAGGTGGTCGCAAGAGGACTGTAAGGACGTTGGCCGTCTCGTCGGCACCCGTCTTGTAACCCTCGATGGCCCTTTTGAGAAAGTGTAGCCGAATGTCGGCATGGTTGTCCAAGTATGCCTTGAGGCATTCACACGCCGCCAGTCGCAAGTCGAATGCTTCCGGCTCCTGCGCGCTCAAGGTTAGGTCCAGCAAGCCATCTATCACGTAGACCCGGTGGAGGTCATTCGCCTGGCCGCTTTCAACCACTGAACGATGGTCAAGCGGCGACAGTACTTGGAGCTGTGCGAAGCGCTCCTGGAGAGTGCTGTTTCCTCTAATGATGTCGGAGCAGGTCACGAGAGCCTGCACTCAAATTGTTTAACGCCACAGCACGGTCATCGAAATGGGAGACGACCAACCTCTGCCTTGATTGGGATTCGCGCCACACGGCTGAAGGCCAGTTGGAGCGCATGATATAACAAGCCGTGCTGCGAGAAGGCGAGCTGGTTTTGTTTGGTTCCAGCAGCCCCTGCTACAACAAATAAACGCACAACAGCTAGAAGGGCATAGATGTTTCGATTCTGCTGTAATTGTGCCCAGCTTGCAATCTCTGCCTCCTCCCGCTGAGCCTGCTCTGCGCCTTCTAGCAAGATGGCCAACCGGCGAGTGCCTCCCGACTCGCGGAACAAGGATTGATTGGATGGGTTCCTCCTAAGCAGGTTTGCAAGTAAAATGAGGCAATCCTCAACCACTCTATCACCCTCTAGCAGGTGACCTTCAGAGCCAATAACGTTGAAAAGACGATCAAAGGCGTTCTCAAAAGCTACTAATTTCTGGATGTCGGTGGAGGAGGGCGTGAGGTATGTAAGAAGGGCGATTGCCTCGTTACGCACAGCTTCGCGGGTGTCATCGAGTACAGCAACCAAGCGTGATATGCCTAACGGAGCCGTAAAAACGCACTCCTCGGTGCGTTCGGTTCGGGAGGAGAGGATGGCGGCAAGAAGTTGCAAGGAGTATAGGCGGGAATAGAAGTCGCCCGATTCAAGAAGGTTAAGGAGGAGAGTAATGTTCTCCTGTCGCATTGTGAACTCGTCCGCAAGCCATAGAGCGATATCTTCGGATGCTTCAGGGCTTTTCTCGTTCGGGCTAAAGAGCATTAGTAGCGTCTCAAGCACAACCTTGACGGTGTCGACATCTTCAGCATCTCGGCTCAGACTGCCAATGAGACTGCGCAGAGCTCCAGAGGCGACTGATGCTGGGAAGTCTTTGGCAAAGCTGCGTAGTCCAAGTATGGCGGCACGACGATCCTCGAGTAGAGTGGCTGAGCTCAGACGGCCGCTCAGGACGGTAATGGTCTCACCGACCGATTGCTTAGCCGGAGCTGTGGGAATTGAAAACATTCTGATTCGTCCTAAGCGTCAGCCATTAGCCTTAGCAGAGCTGCCATTGACAGAGGACGAGAGAGGCAGGTCATCAGTCTGGAGGCGGCCCGGAAAGACAGTCGCCGAGGGACAGACACTAAGTATATTGAAGAAGTTAACGTGATTCTATAGGGAAAAAACAATGTACCACTTGAAATTACAGCTACTATAATCGAGATATAAGATATGAGGTTGAGGATAGTAGTTATAATAGTTAAGAAAAACTTATCTTATAGTTATTTTTAGTAATAGATAAATATAAAGGAATTCTTACTTTTATATATATTTAACTAACTATATTTTTATAGTTAAAAATAATAATCCGTTCTATTTAGTTTAAATTATATTTTTAATATTAAAATTGAATAGATAAATTCTATTATTTTAAAGATAAATTATTTAGATATTTGATAATCTAGTATAATATACTAATAGTTTAAAAAACTAAATATTAGTTGAATTATATTTGAATATTAATATTCTATAATAAGAAAGAAACTTATACCTGACTTTATATTATAACTACTTATAGATATATTATCTTTTGAAGTATAACTATTACTTTCTTATTATACTAAATAATACTACTAGTCTCTAATTAGTTTAAGAGTAAATGTCTTGTAATTATAGTAGTTTTATTTATATTATATACAATTGTAAATAAAGCTTTTATATATATTATAAATAATTGAATATGATTCTTAGTATTATAAAGAAGTTGATTTTAAGTAGTTCATATGAAATCACTTTTATAAAAATAAAGCTAATACTAAGATTTAATTAATATAAATTCTATTTTTAGATATACTATTAATAGTATAGAAGTAACTAATAGCTTACTTCCTATTAAAGTATTATTATAAAGATATACCTTATAGCCTATATAGAAAGCTAGAATAACTAAGATTAGACTATATATTATATAATATAGTAGCTTAAAGCTACTATAAGATAAAAGCTTTCCTATAACTACTACTAGTTAGCTTATTAAGTTAAAGTCTTATGATTTATAGAGACTTATTTTTTACTATTATTCTTCTTTCCTTTATTAGGCTTTTATTTATTCTTTTATAATTCTTTAACTTCTACTTCCTAGAGTAATAAAGCTAGGATTTTAGTAATAGCTTTATGACAAATAGTTGCTAAATATTTAGCGTCTATATTAAAAATAATTATATCTAAATATACAGTATCTATAGTAGTATCTATAGTTACGCCTTCTAAAACTACTGGTAAATATGTAGCAATACTTATACTACTTGAACCTTAAGTGGCTACTAGTAAGTTAGTAATATAGTAGGTTATATTATAATATTAATATTAATATCTATACTATAAGGAATACCCCCTTTAGCAGTTAATAAGTCAAATAAAATGACAGCTACTAAATAAAGTAATATTACTATAGTAGTATTTATATACCTTCTTGAGTAATAGTCTTCTTTTATAGAAATTATATTAATATAGCTACTTAGTGCTAAGTTATTAGTAACCCTAGTACTATTCATTCTAAAGACTCTAATATTTACTCTTAATTATAAAGATTACTTAAAACCCCTTAGTTACCCTTATAGTCTTCTTTATAAAAATACTACTCTATATGAAATTGAAAATTAGCTAATAGTAATCTAAGATAGCTATATTCTATAACTAGAAGCTTTTAAAATATATAAGATTTAGTAATTATCTTATAGTTAGTATATTTATTTTATACTTAGTAATATAATTACTATTATATATTATTCCTAGACTTTATATAGGCTGACTTTATAATATTCATTTACTACTTATCAATTAATCCTACTTTATAAGAGTTATACTTATATTATATACTTTATATATTTCAATATAAGAATTAGTCTTTACTAAAGTTCTATACTAAATAGTCAGCAATTTATTAAGCCTTAAATATCCCTATAAAAATATTAAGACTCTATACTTTTACTTTATTCTATTACCCTAAGGTTAAATTATAATAATAATTATAATATTAGAAGTTTAAGGATTAGGTAGCACGAGTTATAGCTTTAATAGCTAAATATCTTTAGGAGATTCTATATAACTATTATAAAAATCTCTAGGAAGATGGCTTTAATAATATTAAGAATATTACTACTAAAGAGTTAGTATTTAAATATTATAAGAAGACTAATACTCTAGAAGGCTTCCTAGTAAAAAGGTTATACCTTAAGGATTATTTCTTATATGAAATATATAGTAAGTTAGGCTATACTATAACTACTTATTATTATTATAAATTCTATATATTCTACTAGAAACTAAGCTACCTTATAAGAGTATACTATAACTACCTTACTACTAAGTCTATAGTAAAAAGCCTTAGAAGTTATATAGAAATTGTAACTAATTAGATAGTAGTATATAGTAAAAATACACTTAAGAGTAATTAGCTAGCGAGTATATACTAATACTTTAGTAGTCTAATTAGTTATAAGAAGTTCTAAATACTTAATTAGTATTAAGATATCTTATAGGAAGCCTTATATATAAGAAAGAGTTAGATGTTTTAATTTAGCCTAAAGATCCTAGTTAATATATTAGCCTTACTAGTTAATATACTAAAGCTTCGCTAATAAATAGAAGACCTCATAAATTAATAAACTTATAGGAAGCCTTATTAACTTAATATAATAATAAGAGTCTTATATATTAATATATATATATAGGAAGAGCTTTATCTCTTAATATATATATAAGAAAAACCCTTTATTTCAACTATTATCCTATTATCTCAACTATTATTCAAACTGCTGAATAGCTGGCAACTAGCTAGTGAAGCTACTTAGAAGTAGCTATATAGTAATTATAAGCCTTAGGGATTAAGACTTATAAAGGGTAGGATAGTTATAAAGATATACCCTATAGTTTATATAGAAAGATAGGATAGTTACAATTAGATTATATAATATATAATATAATAGCCTAAGGTTACTATAAGATAAAAGCCTTCTTATAGCTACTACTAACTAGCTTACTAGATTAAAGTCTTATAATCTATAGAGACTTACCTTTTGCTACTATTATTCCTTCTCTAGCTAGGCTTTTAGCTATTCTTTAATAATTATAAATTAATATATAATATATTATAAGTATATATTATAATATATAGGAAGAACTAATAGCTTACTTACTCTCTATTATAACTATTAGTAGATATATTACTTCCTAAAGTATAATTTTAGCCTTTCTATCCCCCTACTAACTACTATAATTAACCCTTAGTTAATCCAAGATCAAACCCCTTATAGCTATAGTTAGTATATCTACCCTATATTAACTCTTTTGTAAATAATAAATAACTAATAACTTCTTTTATAACAACCTTATACCCTCACGCCCTCATATCCTTATACCTTTACGCCCTTATGCCTTTATAGCTATTAATATATAATTTAAATATCTCGAGATATTTAATTACTACTAACTACATTCTATTCGAATATTCATCATAACCTCAATATATACAACCTTAATATCTTTTAGACTAAGCTCTACTTACTCTAAAGATGAGAGTTCATATTACTAATATAATAGTTCTCTATTATTAATATAAGCTAATTTATAATTTCTATATAAATATAATAATACTAAGCTTATTTTTATTTGTAAATAATCTTACTATATTTAATATGGCTAATATATAAGTAATATTTATATAGATATAGATATGTTTAGTATAATTAGATAACTTTCAAAACTCTTATAATTATATTGTTATAATATTTCAAAATATCTAATAATTAGTATTATAATAAGATAGTAATACCAGAGTATTATCTATTTAATATTTAGTTTATATTATTACTAGCTTAGTATAGTAGTTTATAGGATATTTAGATAATTTTCTTTTAAATATTTATGAACTGTTTGTTAATTATAGTGTTCAGAATGATTTTCTTAAGTCTTAGTCTCATATACTAATAGTTTTAATTATAATAATTATAATTGGATATTTCTATATCTATCTTGAAGTTTGTCTTTATAAATAGCTATATAGACTTTAAAGAGATTTTAATTCTATTATCAAGGTTGTAGAAGAGTCATAAATTATAAAATGCGTAGTATTTAGTATTCCATTTTATTCTACTTTTAAGAGGTTTTTAAAAGTTGTTATTTTTATAACTTTAGTAGTTACTTTTAGTTATACATATTAAGCCTTGGGTTTAATAAAGCTTTCTCTAAATCCATTATTATTATAAGGTCTTCTAGTACTATAGGATTCAATATTAGAATTAGGAGTATAAATATTTATAATACTAGGTAATTTTACTATTATTTTTATCAGTTACAAGTTGGTATTAACATAAATGCTATGGTTAAGTAAACTTTATAGTTAAATCTATATAAAGAGTGAAAAGCTTAGATATTATTCTAAATATAGAATATAAGTAACTAAATATTATATGATATATTATTATTATAGGAGGAGGTAATAGCTTGCTCTTTATTGTAACTATTAGTAGATATATTACCTCCTGAAGTATAACTTCAGCCTTCCTACCCCCTACTAACTACTATAACTAGCCCCTAGTTAATCTAAAGCTAAACCCTTTATAGTTATAGTTAATATACCTATTCTATATCAGTCTTTTTAATAATAAATAATTTATAACTCCTTCTATAATAACCCTATACTTTCACGCTTTTATAGTTATATATAATTTGAATATCTCGAGATATTTCACTACTACAAACTATAAGTATTCTATTTAAATATTCATTATAACCTTAATATCTATAATTTTAATATCCCTACTATAGACTAAGTTCTACCTATTCGTAAGATAAAACTTTATATTATTAATATAAAAGTTCTTTATATTTAATATTAATTAACTTATAATTTCTATATAAGTATAATAAGACTCAACCTACTCCTATTAGTAAAGAATCTTAGTATATTAAGTATAATTAATATTTAAATAATACTTATATAAGTATAGATACTTCTAGTATAATTAAATCGTTCTTAAAATTTATATAATGATATTATTATAATATTGTAAGGTATCTAGTGACTAATATTATAGAAAGATATTAATATTAAAGTATTATCTAATTAATACTCAGTTTATAATATTGCTAGCTTAATATAGTAGCTTATAAGATAACCAGATGATTTTCTTTTAAATATCTATAGGCTATCTATTTTATTATAGTATTTCGAATGACTTTATTAAAACTTAGTTTAATATATTAATAGTCTTAATTATAATAATTATAGTTAGATATTTCTATATTTATCTTATAGTTATCTTTTTGTAAGTAGTTATATAGATTTTAAAGAGATTTTAGTTTTATTAGAAGGTTATAAAAAGTAATAAACTATAGAATACCCAGCTTTCAGTGTTCTATTTTATTCTATTTTTAAGAAGTCTATAAAAGTTCTTAATCTTATAATTGTAGTAGCTATTTTTAGCTATATATATTAAGCCCTAGCTTTAATAAAGCTTTTCCTAATTATTATTATAATGTCTTCTACTACTATAGGGTTGAATATTAAAACCGGGGGCATAATTGTCTATTATAATAAGTAATCTTATTGTTACTTTAATTAGTTATAAGCTAGTATTGATATAAATACTATTATTAAATAGAATTCATAGTTAAGTTTATATATAGGGTATAAAACTTAGATACTATTCTCAATATAGAGTAAAAGTAACTAAATATAGTATTATTATTATTATAAATATATTATGCATATTTATAATACTATAGAATATTTCCTTAATATCTATATATATATATATATATATATATATATATATATATATAG
>AMCV02000007.1:1827967-1847689 GCA_000350065.2 Colletotrichum orbiculare MAFF 240422
TTACTATATACTATATATATATATATATATATATATATATATATATATGAGGAACTAGTAACTCGCTTTATACTATAACTATTAGTAGATATATTACCCCTTAAAATATAACTCCAGCCTTCCTACCCTCCTACTAACTACTATAACTAGCCTCTAGTTAATCTAAATCTAAACCCCTTATAGCTATAGCTAATATACCTACCTTATATTAGCCTTTTTAATAATAAATAGCTGATAACTCCTTTTATGATAACCTCACACCCTTATGTCTTTATAACTATTAATATATAATTCAAATATCTTAAGATATTTTAACTACTACTAACTATAGGTATTCTATTTAAATATTTATTATAACCTTAATATCTACAACTTTAATATTCTTATTATAAACTAAGCCTTACTTACTCTTAAAATAAGACTTTATATTATTAATATCTAGTTACTTTTGCTCTATACCTAGAATAATATCTAAGCTATTTATTCTATATATAGATTTAATTATAAACTTTTCCTTATAATAGCATTCGTATTAATACTAGCTTATAACTAGTTAGAATGATAATAAACTTACTTATTATAATAAATTATTATACCCCTAGTTCTAATATTTAACTTTATAATAATAAAAGACTTTATAATAATAATCTATATAGAAAGAGCTTTATTAAAACTAAAGCTTAATATATATAGCTAAAAGTTACTATTCAGGTTATAAAGTTAAGAATCTTTTTAAACTTCTTAAAAATAGAATAAAATAGAACGCTAAGAACTAGGTATTCTGTAATCTATTATTCTTCTATACTTTTTATAATAGAATTAAAATCCCTTTAAAATCTATATAATTACTTATAATTAGGAAGTATATTATAAGTATAATAATATTTACTTATAACCCTAATAGTTAAAACTATTAGTTTATTAGATTAAGTTTTAATGAAATTATCATAAAACTTATAATTAATAGGTAGTTTATAAATATTTAAAGAATAATTATCTAATTATTTCATAAGTTATTATACTAATGTTAAAGAATTATAAGACTAAGTATTAATTAGATAATATTTTAATATAAATATACTATTATAATACTAATTAGTAAACATTTTAGAATATTATAATAATATAATTATACAAGCTTTAGAAGCTATTAAGTTATACCAGAAATATCTATATCTATATAAATATTAGTTATATAATAGCTATATTTAATACATTAAGATTATTTATTAATAAGAGTAAGCTAAGTCTTACTATACTTATATAGAGATTATAAGTTAATTTATATTAATAATAGAGAAATTTTATATTAATAGTATAAAACCTTGTTTTAAAAGTATATAAAGCTTAGTCGAGAAGATATTAAGATTATAAATATTAAAGTTATAATAAATATTTAAATAGAGTACTTATAATTAGTAGTAATTAAATATCTCGAGATATTCGAATTATATATAGCTATAAAGATGTAAGGGTATAAAAGTATAAGGATATAAAGTTATTATAGAAAGAGTTATTAGTTATTTATTATTATGAAGATTAATATAGGGTAGGTATACTAGTTATAGCTATAAGGTGTTTAACTTTAGATTAACCAGGAGCTAGTTATAATAGTTAATAGGGGGGTCAGAAGGCTAAAGTTATATTTTAGGGGGTAATATGTCTACTAATAGTTATAGTAGAAAGCGAGCTATCGGCTCCTTCTATATTATTAATATTACTATAGTATAGTTGTATTGAAAGTCTTTAATCTATTTAAAGTTGTATGCCTCTCGGGAACCCTTTAAAAGAAGTTATACTTAGTAGTTAGCTCTTACTTTATAAATCCTATAGATACTACTAAGACTGAAGAACTATTTAAATAGAGGAAACCTTAAGTAGTAATAATATAGTTAGTTAATATAATTACTAATAAATAAGGAAGATATAAAACTATTTATTATAATTACTTCTTTAAAAGATTGTAGTTATATAATACTAATACTAGCTAGCTAGTAATATCTATTACTAGCTATTAATAGTTATTAGTTATTAATAGTAAAAAATAATGGCTAATAGCTAGTAGTAATTATTATATTTAGTTTATATAATTAGAAGGTATATACCTATTAGTCGTAGTTACTTACTGCAGGATTCAAACCTACTACTCTTACTATAAAACAGTAAAAGCCAGCTAGATATTAAACTACTACATCAAGCAGGACTATATTATTAATATAAAGATTCTCTATTATCAACATTAGCTAGCTTATAATTTGTATATAAATATAATAAGACTCAGCTTATTCTTATTACTAAATAATCTTAATATATTGATTAAATATGGCTAATATAAATATAATACTTATATAGATATAAATACTCCTAATATAACTTAATAACCTTAAAGATCCTTATACTTATATTATTATAATATTCTAAAATATCGAATAATTAGTATTATAATAATATATTAATATTAAGGTATTAGTTAATTCATATTTAGTCTTTAAATTGTTTTGTTTAATATAGTAGTTTATAGAATAATTAGATAATTCTTTTTTAAATATCTATAAGCTACTTATTAATTATAACTTTTAAGATAATTTTATTAAGACCTAATTTAATAAACTAGTAGTCTTAATTATAAGAGTTCTAAATAAATATTACTATACTTATTTTATATCTTTATTCTTATAAGTAGCTATATAAATCTTAAAGAAATTTTAAAGTTATTATAAAAGATATAGAAAAGTAATAAGTTATAGAATACCCGGCTTCTAGCGCTCTATTTTATCCTATTTTTAAGAACTTTAACAAATTCTCAACTCTATAAGTTTAATAGTTACTTTTAGCTATATATATTAAGCCTTAGTTTTTATAAAGCTTTCTCTATATAGATTGTTATTATAAGGTCTTCTATTACTATAGGGTTAAATATTAGAATTAGAAGTATGATTATCTATAATAATAAGTAATTGTATTACTATTTTAACTAATTATAAGCTGGTATTAGTATAAATACTATTATTAGGTGAAATATATAGTTAAATCTATATTTAAAGTAAAGAGCTTAGATACTATTCTAGGTACAGAGCAAAAGTAATCAAATTCTATATAAAACTAGTAAGATTAATTACTATACTTATCTTTTAACTATATAAGTAGAAAGTCTTTATTAATAAAGATAGAAGTCTTAATAATATAAAGTTTATAATAACTAAAAAAAGTATAACATAAAGTTAATATACTTATATGAAAATAAAACATCTTTATAATATTATAATAGACTTAAAATTTTCAAAACTAAGTAGTAATATTAAAATCTTCAAGAAGGTATATAACTTTCAATATCTTATAAACCTTCTTTATAATATTAAGTATAGGAATATTTATAGTATTATTATTAATATATATAAAAGTATAACGATTAAGATTGTTATTAATAAAAAATAAATCTCTCTTTTCATAAATATAAAGCTAATTTCTTTTATTTTAAATATAGTAAGTCAGAATTATTAATATAAGTTTTTATAGAGATTATATAGAGTCTTATATTATACTTAAATTCTATTTATACTATTTAAATAACTTATAAATTAATAAATTTAAATTTGAATACCTAGAGGTATTTGGATATTAAGGAAAGTAGTAGTAAAATTATATATTTCCAATAAAAGATAGTAAAATATAATAATAATAAAGAAGAAGTATATAGTAATTGTAATTATTATAGTAATATAGACTTCTTAGGATAATTAATCTCTTTTCTTACAATTACTATAAATAACCTATTAAGCTTTAAATTTCATAATATTATTTAAAATATTAGTCTTAATATCAGAAATCTGTGTATTTATAAATACTTTAGTATTAAAAGACTTATGAATAATATGAGAAGTCTCTTTAATAATTATTTAATTAATCTTAATATTATATTTAGACTTCTCATAAGAAAGTTAAAGAAGACTCTCTTTTACTTCTTTAATAATATGAGAAATAGAATAATTTAAAAGAAGAACTTTTAGTAATAATATAATAAGAAGAAGAAGAATGATAATTAAAATATCTAGATTAATATAAACATTAGCAATAAGATAAGTTTTCTTCTTGTTATAAGGATAGAGATTATAAGCCTTATAATAATAATCTAGTAGTTTTATTATAATAATAAAATAAGGATAACTTAGAGTAGAAATAGTAGGAATATTAACTAGTTCTATTATTAGTAGATTAATATTAAGATCTAAATAGATTAACTCTTATTTCTAAATAGTATTTATAAAGTTATCATCTCCCTTACTATCTATAATATTAGTAAATTCTAATTAAATAATAGTAATAAGAAGAAGTAAGCTTTCTAATAGTAAAATTATATATTTTATAATATAAATATTATTAATTTAATATTTAGTTACTTTTACTCTATATTTAGAAAAATATCTAAGCTCTTTACCCTATATATAGATTTAACTATAGATTTTACCTAATAATAGTATTTATCTTAATACTGGGTTACAACTAGTAAAAATAATAATAGAATTACTTATTATTATAGATAATTAAACCCCTAGTTCTAATATTTAACCCTATAGTAATATAAGACCTCATAATAATGATCTATATAAAGAGAGCTTTATTAAAACTAAAGCTTAATATATATAGCTAAAAGTAACTACTAAAATCATAAGACTAAGAATTTCTTTAAATTTCTTAAAGATAGGATAAAATAAAATACCTATAAGAACTAAGTATTCTATAACTTATTATTCTTCTATAGTTATACTTTTATAATAGATTTAAAATTCCCTTAAAATCTATATAGCTACTTATAAGAAGAGAAATATAAGATAAATATAATAATATTTACTTATAACTCTTATAACTAAAGCTATTAATTTATTAACTTAAACCTGAACAAAATTATCCTAAATACTATAATTAATAAGTAACCTATAAATATTTAAAAAATAATTATCTAGTTATTCTATAAGTTACTATATCAAGTTAAAACCTTTAAAAATTAAATATCAATTAAATAATACCTTAATATTAATATACTACTATAATACTCATTACTAGATACTTTAGAATATTATAATAATATAATTATAAGAGTTTTAAAAACTGTTAAGTTATACTAAGAATATCTATATCTATATAAGTATTATTTATATATTAGTTCTATTTAATATATTAAAATTATTCACTAATAAGAATAAACCGAATCCTTTTATACTTATATAGAGATTATAAGTTAGTTTTTATTAGTAGTAGAAAACGTTTGTATTAATAATATAAAATTTCATCTTAAGGATAGGTAAGGCTTAATAGGGGTATTAAAGTTATAAATATTAAGGTTATAATAAATATTTAAATAGAGTATTTATAATTAGTAGTAATTAAATATCTCGAGATATTTAAATTATATATTAATAGCTATAAAAGTGTGAAAGTATGAGGTTATTATAGAAAGAGTTATTAGTTATTTATTATTTAGAAAAAAGTTCATATAGGATAAATATACTAGCTATTATAGCCGCAAAAGGTTTAGCCTTAAATTAATTAGGAGTTAGCTATAAAAGTTTGCAGGGAAGTAGGAAGGCTAAAGTTGTACTTCAGGGAGTAATATATCTCATAATAGTTACAGTAAAGAACAAGCTATTAGCCCATCCTATTAATTTAATATTTAGTTACTTTTGCTCTATATTTAGAATAATATCTAAGCTCTATACCTTATATATAGATTTAACTATAAATTTTACCTAATAATAGTATTCATACTAATACTAGCTTATAACTAGTTAAAATAGTAATAAAATTACTTATTATTATAGATAATTATACCCTTAGTTTTAATATTTAACCCTATAGTAGTAGAAGACTTCGTAGTAATAATTAAAGAAAGCCTTATTAAGGCTAGAATTTAATATATGTAGTTAAAAGTAACTATTAAGGTTGTAGGGTTAAGAACTTTTATAAACTTCTTAAAGATAGAATAAAATAGAATGCTTATAAGAGCTAGGCGTTCTATAATCTATTATTTTCCTATATTCTTTATAATAGAACTAAAATCTCCTTAAAATCTATATAGCTACTTATAAAAAGAATACTATAAAATAGGTATAGAGATATCTAGTTATAACTATTATAATTAAAACTATTATTTTATTAGAATAAATCTTAATAAAATTATCCTAAATATTATAATTAATAAGTAGCCTATAGATATTTAAAAGAATATTATCTAACTAACTTATAACTTATTATATTAAGCTAATAATATTAGGGACTAAATATCAATTAAATAATACTTTAATATTAATATACTATTATAATACTAGTTACTAAATACTTTAGAGTATTATAATAATATAATTATAGAGGTTTTAAAAACTATCTAGTTATACTAGAAGTATCTATATCTATATAAATATTATTTATATATTAATTATACTTAATTAATATATTAAGATTGTTTACTAATAAGAATAAACTAAGTCTTATTATACTTATATAGAGATTATAAGTTAACTTATATTAATAGTAGAAAACTTTTATATTAGTAGTATAAAGTCTTATCTTAGGGGTAGGTAGGGCTTGGTAAAAATGTTAAAGTTATAGATATTAAAGTTATAATGAATATTCAAATAGAATACTTATAGTTAGTAGTAATTAAATATCTTAAGATATTCGAATTATATATAGCTATAAAAGTGTGAGGGTATGAAGGTATGAGGTTATCGCGGAAGGAGTTGTTAGTTATTTATTATTTGTAAAAAAATTGATATAGGGTAAGTATACTAGCTGCTATAGCTATAAGGGGTTTAGCCTTAGATTAACTAGAAGCTAGCTATAGTAGTTAGCAGGGGGGTAGGAAGGCTAAAGTTATACTTCAAGGAGCAATATATCTACTAATAGTCGCAGTAGAAAGCGAGCTATCAGCCCTTCCCTTAATTTAATATACTTTAATATAACTTCATTTTTTTAATAAGAAGTCTTCTATAGTAGTAATATTTTAATCTAAAATATAATAGAAATATTAAATCTATAGATTAGATCTATTAAATAAAATATCATAATTAATACTACTCGGTTTAACATATTTACTAAAAAAACATAAAAAAGTCTTATTAAAACCCTTATAAAAGTAATATTAAAGTAATAAAAAACTTTTTGTATATAAGAAATATAAATATAATAGATATAGTTATACAAAGAGTTATAATTAATAAGAAGTTTTTTTATAATATATATTTCTATTTCAATTATATAGAGAAAATATCTCTACCTTTCCTTTTCGAAATTGAAATAATATATCTAAATATAAAGATATACTTCATATAGCCAGGCTTATAATCCTTAGCTATATTTAACTCTCTTATTATAATCTTATAAAACTTAAACTTTTTCTTACTAATTTATAGTAAGAAGTTAAAGATCTAAATAGTAATATTAAGGGTATAATTTTAGAAGTATTTGAAATATACTATTATTAATAAGTAAAATATAAGTTATATTCATAATAGTCTAATTAGTATATTTATACACTTTATTTATTAATAATATATATATATAGTAGTTAGATTAAGCTGAATATTTACAAAATAAGAATTTCTAAGTATCTTTTTAAGTTCTAGAGTGTTATTATAAATTTATATATTTATAATTAATAAAGTTATATTAGTTAAAGTATTATTAAACTTCTTAATAACTTTAAATATAATATTATAATAAGTAGGTATTAAGTAAAATGAACTAGTAGTAATTACTATTATAACTGAGAAAAGAAAGGGTATATTTCTTACTTATTATTAATAATAATTTAACCTTAATAAGATTAAGATAAATCTCTTTACTTATTTAAGTAAACAAGAGAGAGGTATTATAATTAATAGTTTCTATAGATTTAATAAAGTAGTATACCTTATAGTAGAAAGAATTCATTTCTTTTAAGTAAGCTATATATTTATATAGTAGTAGTAAGCTTTAAAAACTTATAATAAATAAGTATAGATAAAGCATTAGTATATTATCTTAAGTATAAGATAAGTTCTTATTTTAACTTTAGTTAAACTAAGAGTAGTACTAATAAGAATAGTAGTATTATTAAATATGTTAATAATATCAATATTAATTACCTAGTATACTTTAATAAGGCTCTAATAAGATTAAATATTAATAAGGTTTATAGTATAGTAATTATGTTTAATATAGCTTCTTTAAAGCCTATTTGAATTAAATAGGTTAGTAAGACTAAAAAGATTATATTTAACTTCTTTAATAGATTAATTAATAGTTTTAAAGGGGTTTATAGGATTTTCTATTGAAAAACAGATAGTATTTATATTTCCTAGTCTTATTAATTTACTATCAATAGTAATAAAAAGTTCGAAGTTATAATAAATACCATATAATATACATAGAATGAGGTTATTGAAGACTGAATTAGAGTAGTTTGAGTTAACTATAATATCTAAACTTATAATAGCTTTATTATCAACAATAGTATTAACTACTTTAAGTATTATTAATAGTCTTTAAATAGCGAGGCTTCTAATAATAAAACTATTAATAATATTTATAATACTTTTAATAAATACTAATAAAGATAAAATTAATATTGTAGTATGATTCTTACTATATATATACTTTATAGTATATATTAATAGTTATTTATAGAACTTATTATTAGTAGAGATAGAATAAAAGTAAGTAGTCTAATATTTTGATATTAAATAGTTCTTTTTTAAATAGAGATATTTACTATACTTCTTTTTAACTAGGATAATATTAAATATAATACTTCTAGCAGTAATTGTCTTATAATATGAAGTAAGACCTATCTTTTATTCTTTATTATAAATAAGAGTATAAATAGTTTTAATAATGTTAATTAATATAGACTTCTTATTACTATTAGTATAATACTTATAAATATCAAGTGATTTTGACTTAAGGTAGTTAAAAAGTATAATAATTTAGAAATAATTAATATTCTAATTATAGAAGCTTATAATATAAATATATAAATATTAAATATACTAAGAGTATTATAAAGAGTTTTATAGTTATAGGTATTATTTTTAGTAAGTTTATTCATAAGAATACTAATAGTATTTTGAGAAACCCTAGGGATATACTTATCTAGTATTCTTATAAATATATAAGAGTTACTATTATCTTACTATTTAGTATGAAATAAATTATTAATTAGTATACTATATAATAATATAAAGAAGTTATAAATAGTATCTTTCTTATTCTCTTATAATATAGATATAGGGTTTTTAACAAATAGTTTAAATATATGAGTATTAATATACTTCTTAATCTTACTAATTTCAAGTATAATATTAATTAATACTAATTAGAAGGATTAATGTATTTTATTTTTAAGCTTTAGAGCTAATAAAATAATAATTCTATGGTTTAGAGTATTACGTATTATAATATATAGAATTATAATATTATATAGTATCCAATTAATCTAGTAAAGACTATTACTTATAATATAATCGGTTTAATATAAAATATGAAGTAGTATTATTATATTTAAAAATATAAATAATACGAAAGAAGTAAAACAAATAAGACTCTTATATCTTAAGTAAAAAATATAAATTAGATTTATAACTTATAAGACTTTAGGATATAAGGTTAGAACTAAAGTAATAGTAATACTGTTAGCAATATCTAAGGAAAGGGAGCTTCTAAATATTAAGTTAAGAGGATAAGTTTCAAATTATAGTATTTAGATTAATATATAATATAAATACTTATACTACGTAATATATATAGCTATAAGCCTACCTTTTAATATATTATAATTTTAATATATATAACTTTATTATTTCTATTAAGTTCTACTTATCTCTAAGATAAAACCTTATTATTTAGTTACTTTTACTCTATACCTAGAATAATATCTAAGCTCTTCACCTTATATATACATTTAACTATAAATTATATCTAATAATAGTATCCATACTAATACTAGCTTATAATTAGTTAAAATAGTAATGAAATTACCTATTATTATAGATAACTATACCCCTAGTTCTAATATTTAACCCTATAGTAATAAAAAACCTCATAATAATAATCTATATAAAGAAAGCTTTATTAAAGCTAGGGCTTAATATATATAGCTAAAAATAACTACTAGAATTATAAGGTTAAGAACTTTTTTAAACTTCTTAAAAATAGGATAAAATAAAGCGTTTATAAGAACTAGGTATTCTATAATTTATTATTTTTCTATATATATATTTTTATAATAGATTTAAAATCCCTTTAAAATCTATACAGCTATTTATAAGAAGAAAAATACAAGATAAGTATAGTAATATTTACTTATAGCTTTTATAATTAAAACTATTAGTTTATTAGATTAAGTTTCAATAAAATTATCTTAAAAACTATAATTAATAAGTAGCCTCTAGATATTTAAAAAATAATTATCTACTTATCTTATAAGTTATTATATTAAGTTAAAGACTTTAGAAACTAAGTATTCATTAGATAATACTTTAATATTAATATATTACTATAATACTAATTACTAAATATTTTAGAATATTATAGTAATATTATTATAAGGGTTTTAAAAGCTATTAAGTTATATTAGGAGTACTTATATTTATATAAGTATTGTTTATATATTAGCTATATTTAATATATTGAGATTATTTACTAATAAGAATAAGTTGAATCCTATTATACTTATATAGAGATTATAAATTAGTTTATATTAGTAGTAGAGAATATTTATATTAATAGTATAAAGTTTTATCTTAGGAGTAAGTAAAGCTTAGTTTTGAGGATATTAAGATTATAGATATTAAGGTTGTAATAAATATTCAAATAGAATACCTATAGTTAGTAGTAATTAAATATTTTAAGATATTTGAATTATATATTAATAGCTATAAAAGTATAGAAGTAGGAAGTTATTATAGAAAGAGTTATTAGTTATTTATTATTAAAAAGGTTAATATAAAGTAGGTATACTAGCTATAACCATAAGGGGCTTAGCTTTAGATTAACTAGGGGCTAGCTATAGTAGTTAATAGGGGGGTAGGAGAGCTAGAGTTATACTTTAGGGGGTAATATATCTACTAATAGTTATAGGAAAAAGCGAGCTATTAGCCCCTCCTATAAAATCTTATTATATTAATATATAAACTTTCTATTAAGAATATAAACTGACTAATAATTTCTATATAAATATAATAAGATTTAATTTATTCTTATTAGTAAGTAACTCTAATATATTAAGTAAGTCTTATTAATATAATAATAATATTCATATAGATATAAATATATTCGAGGAGACTTTAGGTCTATTATGAAGGATATAGAAGAGTGACAGATTATAGAATATCTAGCTCCTAGTACTTCATTTTATTCTATTTTCAAGGGGTTTACAGAAGGTCTCAAACCTATAACTTTAGTATTTATTTCTAGTTATATATATCAGGTTTTACCTTAAATAAAGCTTTCTTTATATAGATTATCACTATAAGACTTTCTTTTATTATAAGGGTAAATATTAGAACTAAAAGTATTATTACTCATAATAATAAGTAGTTTTATTATTATTTTAACTAGTTATAAGCTATTATTAATAAAGATACTATTATGAGGTAAAATCTATAGTTAAATCTATATATAAAGTAAAGAGCTTAGATGTTATTCTAGGTATAGAGCAAAAGTAATAAAATATAGATATAGATATTTCTCATATAGCTAAGTAGCCTTCAAAATGCTTATGATTATATTATTATAGTATTCTAGAATATCTAGTAGTTAGTATTATAATAATATTTTAATATTCAATTAATATCTAATTAATACTTATTCCCTGAGATTATTAGTTTAGTATAGAAGTTTATAAGATAATTAGATAATTATCTTTTATGCATTCAAATATAGGCTACTAATTAATTATACTTTTTAGGGGAATTCTTAAAGACCTAGTTAAATAAACTAAGAGCTTTAATCATAAAGGCTATAGGTGAATATTGCTATATTAATAATATACCTCTTTAATTCTAAGTAACTATATAGATTTCCAGAGGATATTATTTTCATTATAGAATATATAGAGAAATAATAATTAATAAAATACCTGGTTTTTATAAGTACTCTGTTTTAGGTGACTTAAAAAGGTTTTCAATTCTATAACCTCAATAGTAGTCTTTAGCTATATATATTAAGCTTTAGTTCTAATAAGACTCTCTCTAATTATTACTATCAAATCTTATATTACTATAAATTTTAATATTAAGACTAGGGATATAATCATCTAGAACAATATGTAATTTTATTATTATTATAATTAGTTATAAGCTAACATTAGTATAAATACTATTATTAGGTCAAACCTATAGTTAAATCTATATAAAAGATAAAAAGCTCAGATATTGTTTTAAGTAAAGAGTAAAAGTAGCTAAATATATAAATTATATTATAGATTATAGAAATATATTTCTAATATACTAAGATGGAATATAAAGCTATATATTATAGAATGGAAATAAGTATGAATTTCATTCTGATGACTATCTAAAAGCAGAATACTATAGGATTCTATACTTTAGTCTATGCCATTAATACTAGCCTCTATATTAAGGAAATCTAGAGATATAAATAAATATAGAGATAGTATTAATATTCTCATATTGATTGAAAATTCAACTTCTATAGGGATTTAACTATAAACTTAATAATTATTTTCTAGGATACTTAAAGAAAGTAAGTAATAATAAGTATGGATTTAAGTTTCTAAGTAAATGTTATTAGTAAATAGCTAGTTATACTACTCAGACTAGTCTTAATTAAGATAACTACACCTATTCTAGAAAGATTTCATAATTTAATACTAATGTCATATAAAGAGTTATACTAATACATATTCTTTCTTATCAACTTAAATAATTAGTTATAGAAAGAATATTAGCTATTCATAAATATCTATTAATTAGAAACATATATAGACTTCTTATTAAAATAGTATTTTATAGGCTAAGAAAGTATTATCATAGATATTTAGATACATATTCGATCTTATAAAAGAATATCTGTTATTAAGCTAGGGGTATTTGTTTAAGAAGTTATTGAAAATAATGAGACTAATTATATGTCATATATTAACAAGGTAAGTAAAAGCCTTAAGACTAATATAGAAGTTCTTAAAACAATAAATTAAACTATAATAATTATAAGTATTTCTAAAGGACTTATACATAAATGAAACATTTTTAATAAAACTATACTAAAATAAGTCTTAATCTATAGAAATATTATATATATTATCAATCTAAACTTAGATAAGAAAGAACACTATTGGCCTATAAATCTACTGAAGAAATAATAGTTAGAAAAGAATTTAGTATAAAAGATTTAATATATGGATATACATAATCATTTATAAGTAAAATAGATAAATTAATTTTTTTCATTTCAATGAAAGATAATTCCCTATATCTCTGTATTAATTATAGAAAGTTTAATAAGATTATAGTGAAAAGCTGATATTCCGTATTATTCTTTAGTTAGTTTTTAGATAAACTCTAGAGGTTATATATATTGTAAAACTTAGTTTTAAAAATGTTTATAATTGTATTAGAGTTAAATTAGAAGACGAATATCAAATAGTACTTCGAATGAAATGTAATTATTATGAGTATATAATAGTCTTATCTAGTCTTACTAATATATTAGTAATTTATCTGGAGATATATTAATTATATAACTGCTAGTTCGATTAATATATATTGTAAAGTATATATAAGTAATATTCTAAAATTTATACGAAATATTAGAAAAACTATATCAAAATACATATATATATACTTACTAGGCTATATAAAATCTACTTCCTTATTAAAACTTCTATGTATAAATTCTATATAAATAAGTCAAATTTTCTAGATTATATAATTGTTTGAAAAGAAATTAGAATAGACTTAATTGAAATCTATTGAGGGGTAGGCCTATAGCCACATATATCATATACTATAAGTACTCAAAATATATACCAGCCTAGGCTAACCTGGAGGCTTACCTTCTTGCCTTAATAATATAGAGACTTCTCCTTCTTTAGATATCACTAATTATACTATAATTGCCTTAGTTTTCAACTTCTTACTTAGAGGTATTACAAACTATAAATCTAGCTTATATGTTTACTTAAAATATAAGAGCCTTATTAATTCTATTATCTTCTTACTATTTATAACTTTATATATAGTAGGTTTACTTTATTTTTTATATTAGACTAATTATACTATAAGTAGTAGTTTAGAAAGATTGAATTATATATTATATAATACTATAATTCTACTTATTATAATAATTAATATTCTAAATTATAAAATAATTATCTTATTACTCTTAAAGCTTAAAAGTTATAAGGATATATTAATAGGACTACGTAGTACGCCTAGTAACTAGCTAGCTATAGCTGTTAAAACACTAGAAAGAGTTTTTAGCTAAAAGATTACAATTTGGATCCTTTAAGTAATAATCTATATAGTAATATAGATCCTACCTATATATCTAAACCTTTCCTAATTAAGGCTTTTAGCTATATTCTTATAATTCTATTATTTCTACTTAATTTTTTAAGTAACTAGTATAGGTAAGGATATTAAGTAGTAACTATTTTTATAGAAAATAGCCGCCTTATAGGTGTAGACCTAATATGAACCTTAATAAATTTTAATAATTAATACTTAACTTAATAGAAATATATAGTAAGACTACTAGTACTATATTATACTATTACTAGGAATTAGGTAAATGAAGTAATAATAATAATAGGATAGTAATTTTAGGGGAAGATACTTCTAAAGAGAGATACTTCTTATATACTACTTAAGATAAATTAAAACTTAGTATTAATATAAGTTCTTACTAATAATATGCTAAAGAAGTTAAAAAGGGATACTAATTAGATAACTTTATATAAGATATATCTTAAAGAAAGAAATACTTCTTTTTTAATATAAAAAGAAAAAATAGAATAATTTCTATTATACCTCTTAGGTTTAAGTAGTCACTAGGTTTTTAATAATTAATATTTAGATTTAATAAGTAATCCTAAGTATTATTATAACTACTATTCTTATTTAGACTAAACCTAGTAGGTATTATAAGTAAAATATTTAAAACTATATAGTCTTAGATAATAATATACTAAGAGTAGATATAGAAGTAATAAGAAGCTTATAAGGAGTAGATTATAGCTTTTATCTAATAACTAGCTAAGTAATTAGTAGTATTTAGACTACTTAAAGATTAGGAAAAGTTACTTTTATATAACTATAGAATAATAGGAAAAGAATTTATAATTAAATAAATTAATAATTAGATTATAGTTATTAAGAATAGCTACTAAATCTAGTTAGGTAGTATAGTTAACTAGTAGATCTAGTAAGTATTTATAAAACTAGTATTTTAACTCTAAATAGAATAGAGAAATTATAAAACTAATTTAAAAGATAATTCTATCTAAGCTAACTTTATTATATTTATTTACTAATAGTATATTAACTTAGAGATATAAGAAAAATTATATAAGTAGAAGCTTAAAGAAGTATAATAAGGAGAATACTAGTTACCTATATAATATTACACTAAGTAGTTAGTATTATATTAGAATCTAAATATATTTAGATTTAAGTAGAGTAAAAGAGAAACTTTTATCTACTTCTACTAACTATACTTAGGTTTAAAAAAAGAAATAGAAAAATTCAAAATTTTAATTCTAAAAGTTAGAAATATTATAATAGAAGCTGAGAGACTATAAGAACTCTAATAGTATTATACTAGCAAACTAATATAAAATAGGAAATATAAGTATCTATATATAAGCCTATAGTTTTTCTAACTACCTCTACTTTTATAAATAGTAACATAAATAAAGCTATTAACTCTATTAATACTAAATAATTAATAGTAAGATACTAATAGGTTAAATAATACTACACCTACTTTAAGCCAGAAAACTATATATATATTAGCTATACTATAAATTATAAAGGCTTACTTCTTATATAATAAGACTAAGTATAAAGCTATAAACTATAAGAATAAGATAGGTATAAATAGGATACTAATAACTACTTAGAAGTAAAATACTATAAGGTTTTATATTTAAGTATAAGCTATTAATACTAACCTCTATATTAAAGAGATCTAGGGAAACAAATAGGTATAGAAATAAAGCTAATAATCCTTATACTAACTAAGGAGTTAGTCCTTATAGGGAAGATAGCTAAAAACTTAGTAATCATTCTTTAGAATACTAAAAAGAAAGAAATAATAATAAATATAGATTTATATTTATAAGTTAACCTTATTAACAAGTAGCTAGCTATATTACTAAGATTAATTCTAACTAAAATAACTATACCTATTTTAAAAAGATTTAATAGTTTAATATTAGAATTAAAAAAGTTATATTAGTTAATATTCTTCCTTATAGACTTAAATAGTTACTTATAGAAGTTATACTAGTTATTCGCTAGTGCTTACTAATTAGAAAGATATATAGACCTCCTATTAAAATAGTATTCTATAAGCTAAAAAAGTATTATAATAAATACTTAGATAAATACCTAGTACTATAAGCATATATCTATTACTAAACTAGAAGTATTTATATAAGAGATTATTAAGAATAATAAAACAACCTATATACTATATATTAATAAAATAAGAAAAAATCTTAAAGTTTATATAAAAATACTTAGGGAAAGGGATAAAGTTATTATAACTATAGATATCTCTAAAAAACTTATAAATAAGTAAAAAATATTTAATAAAATTATAATAAAGTTTATCCTAGTCCTTAAAAATACTAAATATACTATTAAACTAGAACTAAATAAGAAACTACTTTATAAACCTATATATCTACTAAATAAGTAGTAACTAGAAGAATTAAAAATATATATTACTAAAAACTTAATAAATAGATATATATAGCTATCTATAAGTAAAATAAATATACTAATCCTTTTTATCCTAAAGAAAGATAGCTTCCTATATTTCTATATCAACTACAAAAGCTTTAATAAGATTATAATTAAGAATTATTACTTATTACTACTAATTAGTAAGCTTTTAAATAAACTCTAAAAAGTAATATAAATTTTAAAAATTAATCTTAAGGATACCTATTACTATATTAAGATCAAACTAGAAGATTATTAGAAGATAGTATTTAAAATATAATACAATCACTATAAATATATAGTAATACTATTTAGTTTTACTAATATACTAACAACCTTCTAAATATATATTAACTATATATTTACTAGCTTAATTAATATATATTATATAATATATATAAATAATATTATAATATATATAATAAGTACTAGAGAAGACTATACTAAAGTACTACTATAAATACTTATTAAGCTATATAAAGTATATCTTTTTATTAAACTTTCTAAATATAAATTCTATATAGAAAAAATAAGTTTTCTAAACTATATAATTACTTAGGAGGGAATAAAAATAAATCTAATAAGAATCCAAACTATTACTAAATAGAAGCTACTAGAAATATTTAAGGAACTTTAAGTATTCTTAAGCTTCTATAATTTCTATTATAAATTTATTACTAATTACTTAGGAATAATAATACTACTTATAATACTTTTTAAAAAAGGAATAGAAAAAAAGGTCTTCTTATAACTAGAAAGTATAAAATCTATATTCTTAGTACTATAGAATACCTTCTACTTAGTAATTATTCTTAGGTATTAAGACCCTATTAGGAATACTAGGGTAGAAATAGATATATTATAATAAGTAATCTTAAATATCTTATTATAAAAAGTAGAAAAATAATAGTAACTAGTTATTTATTATTCTAAAAAACTTAGTAAAATAGAATAGAAGTAGAAAATAGGTTAATAAGAACTACTAGCTATTATTAAAAACTTTAACTACTAGAAGTATTATTTAACAGGATTCTTAAAGAAGTTTATAGTCCTAATAGACTATTAAATCCTAATAAGTATTATTATAATATTAATATGGGACTTTTAGGGAAAACTTACTTACTAGATTTATAAACTCTTAGTATTTAACTTTAATCTAGAATATTAACCTAAAGCTACTAACTTAATAGATAGACTATCTAGATAGCTGGATTATATAAAAAAAGAAGTAGAATACTATAATATACTACTAACTTTTATAAACAAACTATAACTTACTAAACTATTATTAATAGATATTTACTAAAAAGTTACTAAAACTAAAGGAAGTTTAGAATTAGTAAAAACCTTTACCTAAATAATATAGATATAAAAAAAATACTTTAGCATAAAAACTAGACTTAGAAATAGAAGATATTTAACCTCCTAAAAGTACTACCCTAATAGGGATACTAGAAATATAGTAATAATTATAACTATAGTTACCTATAGTAAAGAGATATATAGGACAATAGAGAATACCTAATAAGTATTAATAGGTAAAGAGAACTCATAAGAAGCTAGGGTTATTATTCTAATATAATATATCTTATATTTAGTAGTAAGAAGTCTTATAAAAAATAAAATAGTATACTCTATAAAAAACTCTAAAAATATTAAATAGGTTATCAAAAAACTACAAACCTATAATAAAAACTACTAGATATATATAGAGAAAACTTAGAGAATAGCTAGTAGCTAGAAAAGCTATTTAATAAATATAGAAAAAATACTTTTCTTCTAAGGAAGACTAATTATACTTAATATAAAATCCCTAAGATATAAAATCATTTATTTATATTATAACAAAAATAAAATAAGCTATATAAGTACTAATAAAACCTATAACTTTATAAAATAGAACTTCTATTAAAGTAATATAACTATAAATATATAAGACTATATAATATTATATTAGATCTATTAAGAGATTAAAATACTAAAGTATAAACTATATAACTAGTTGTAATTTCTACTTATCTTAATAGGATTATTTTAAGAAATTAGTATAAACTTTATTATAAGACTTCTAGAGAATACTCGCCGAAATAATAGTATATATAATACTATCCTAGTTATTATAGATAAATTCATAAAGTTTATAATATTTATTCTAATAATAAAGAGGATAATAGCTATAGAACTAGTAGTAATACTTTATAAAAAAGTAGAATATTAATTTAATACTCTAGAAAGTATTATTAGTAATAAGGATAAACTACTTATAAACTAATTTTAAGAAGAGTTTATAGTAAAGTAACTAATTAAATAATAGCTATTAATAGTATACTACTTATAAATAGATAGTTAAATAGAATAAATATACTAAATATTAAAGTATTACCTTAAAGTATTTACTAGGGGTTTACCTACTATCTAAATAGTATAACTAAGAAAAGCTATATTTATATATAATAATAATAGATATAGTACTACTAAATACTTACTAATAGAAAAGCTATATAGGTTCTACCTAAAGATAGTTAAATATATAGTAAAAAAAGACCTAATAGTATAAAGTATTATAAAGTAGGTTATTTATATTAGCTAAATATATTACTAAATAGCGGAATATTAATAAATAGTAGTTAAAAACTAGGCGAAAGTATATAACTCAAAATATTAACTATATATATATAATTAAGAAGTAGTTATTAAGCTATTAATAAAGAACTTTAGGTTTAAATATAAGAAATTAATACTAAGATATATTAAAGTTTTAATAGTAGAAAAGATA
>AMCV02000007.1:1847708-1869572 GCA_000350065.2 Colletotrichum orbiculare MAFF 240422
ATCTACTAGAATAATACTACTAGATATATAATATTTTCCCTATCTCCTTACTTAAACTATAAATAGAATAATAAAAAGATATTAATAATTAGACTATCTTTTTTAAACTAAAAGATAATTCTATAGAATAAGAAGTAGAAGAAATTATAAAAAAACAAAAAGATAGAAATAATAAACACTTCTTTATAAAATAAGCTAAATAGCCTATAGAATATAATATATAGGAAATTATAACTAACCTAAGTAATATATAAGAAACTATTTAGAAATTTAAAAAATAGATAATCTAGTACTATAAGAAGTAGGATAATTAGTATAATATTAATACTAAATATTTAGTAATAATATCCTAAAAAAAAAAGAGAAATAATTCTATTAACTATTTAAATAGTTTAAATATTATTCTAAGGGGTATATTTCTAAACTAGAAAAAACTAATATACTTTAGTAATAACTTAGCTAGTATATATAGATAATACAATCTTTATACCTAAAGCTTAGGCGTATTCTTATAAAAATATCCCTAACCCTTTTTTATAAGTATAATAAGAATAATAGGTACTATAAGTATAATAAATACTAAAAGTATAATAACCTACTTAGTAATAAGAACTCTCTTAGTAGTTATAGTCTTCTTTATTAGAACAGCTTTTTTAAAAATAATAACTTTAGGGGTAATAAACTTTCTAGTAGTAAACTAATAGCTACTAGATATAAAAACTACGAAAGTAAATAGAATAATACTAAAATAAGTTTTATACTTCTTAGTAAGAAGTCTTTCTATTTAGGTACTATCTATAGTTTCTCTTTTAATATTAAGCAAAATAGTATTATTAAAAGTAGGGTAATACTAAGGGCTTACTAAGTAGATTTTAATAAAAGAAATATAATTACTTATAGTAAGTATAATAATATTATTTTTACTATTAGTATAATAAGGGGGTTATAAAAAGATCTCTAAAATTTTAGATTTTCTATTCTTATTATTATCCTAATTATTACTATTATTTTTATTTTTACTAGCAGTAGATAATAGTAAACTAGGGATGTATATATAGTAAAGTATAGTAATATTAAACTTATAAAGGATAAGGCGACTATTAGTAATAGTAATAGGATATTTAGGTATATTATATTTAGAGTATTTAATAAAGTAATAATAAAAATTATTATTAAATTAAAGTAGTTTTAAAATAGTAAAAATTTTAATATTTTTAAGTACTAAGGTGTAATAAGACGTATTAAAGAAATAAATAAACTATTCTTCTAAAATAATAATAAGACTATTATTATAAAGATAAGTAGGCTATATAGTAGATAATTAGTAAAATGCTTCTTCTATAGATCCTAGAATACTAAGCTATCTTATTAATTAGTAGTAATAATAAGGTAAGTATTTAGTAAACTTATAGTAATAAGATATATAATATTTAAATACTAATAGATAGCTAATATCTCCTAAAAGATAAAATATTCTATACTAAGCTTCTTCTTCTATATATTTATAAAAAAGTTATAAATAATATTACCTATATACTACTACTTTATTAAAACCTTAGTAAAAGTATAAAGTAACTTACTTTTATATTTAAAAGTTAAGATTTTTCACTTAAGTATTTAGTAATAAATAATAGTTTAATTCTAAGTTACCTAAATAGTACCATATAATTTAAATAGAACTTAAATAGTAAAAGTTAATAAAAATAATAAATATATAGTAAAAAAATAACTTATACTATAACATTTCTACTTATTCTTTTTATAAAAGATATATTTTAATATATAGTTATTAATAATACAGAATAACCTTTCTATATTAAGATAAAGTAATAATAAATAACTAAAGTAAAATAAGTAGTCGCTAGGCTTTAAGTATAAAAAACCCTTATTAAAAACTTCTTTACTATTATAGATGAAAATTTAGAAGATAGTAGTGATAATAGTAATATGAGATATTATTAAGGAATATATAGTATATAAATAATAAAGAAGAAAAAGAAAAAAGGAAGAAAGAAAAAATAATAAGCTAGGAATAATTAATAAGATAATATAGAAAAGTATTAGAAAGATAAAAATAGTATAAATAAAAAATTAAAAGATAATAAGATATATATAGAAGAAATAGATAATACTTACTAAATATATAGCGAAATAATATAGGGGATTATAATAGAGTTGAAAAATTATTCCCACTAGAATAATATTATAAAGTTTAAAGGTGTCGATATATCGCTAAAATAATAACAAATATATTTACAAACAATAAAAAAAGCAACAAGATACTAATAATAATAATAATAAAAATCAGTTCTATTATTCAAACTATAAAAAATCATTTAAATAAATAATAGTACTATAGTAGAATAATTATAAGTATTAAAGAAGTATTTAGTATAACAAATAGTTAGTAATAATACGTAGGCTTTATGATAGATATTAAGGAGTATATAATTATAGCCTTAGGGACTAAGGCTTTTAGAAGGGGGGATAGTTATAAAGATATATTAATAAGACTATATAGTACGCCTAATAACTAGCTAGCTATAACTACTAAAATACTAGAAAGAGTTTTTAGCTAAAAGATTACAACTTAGATCCTTTAAGTAATAGTCTATATAATAATATAGACCCTACTTATATATCTAAACCTTTCCTAATTAAAACCTTCAGCTATACTCTTATAAAAATAAATTAAATTAGCCTTCTTAATTAATATTAATTAATACCATATTAAGAATTAGTAAAGTTGAAAGGTATAGTATTATTAATATATTTTAACTACTTACTTAAAGCCCTATATATATATTATAATAAAATAAACGGGATACTATTTATAATTTCTTTATACTATTATATAATATACTTATTAATAAACTACTTAATACTAAATAGCAAAATAATAGCAACTCCTATATATATATAAGAATACTAGCGAAATATATCTTTAAGATTTCTAAAAATACTATTAATATTCTTATTAATAAATTTACTAAAAGTAATTTTTATAACCATAAGACTTTTTATAATACTTTTAGATATATTTAATATTTATATATTTATATTATAAGTTTCTATAATTAGAATACTAATTATTTCTAAGTTATTATACTTCTTAACTATTTCAAATTAATATTACTTAATATTGATAAGTATTGTATTGATAATAATAAGAAGCCTATATAGGCTAATAGTATTAAAACTATTTATATTCTTGTTGAAAATAGAAAATAAAATATAAGTCTTATTCTATATTATAAAATGATTACTAATAGGGGTAATATATTTAATACTACTTTAATTTTAAAAAAAGATAATAAATACCCTTACTATAAGAAGAATTACTTAGCTTTAAAATATTAGACTACCTACCCTTATCTTATTCCTACTAATAATGAGTCTTAGAAGTAACTATCAATCTATACTATAAAATATATATATCATAAGGATTATACTAAAGTGTTAATTTCATCTTTATTGATATTTATTAGAAGTACTATAACTATTATGAGTAGTTCTGTTACTAGAAACCTTACTATTGAGAAACTATTAATAATACTTAAAATAATTAATTTTCATAGTTAATAATAAAGCTACTATAAGTTTAGATATTGTAGTTAATTTAAATTACTCTAATTTAGTCTTTGATAACTTTACTCTATTTATATTATATAATACTTATAACAATTTCTAATTTCATAGTATTATTAATAATAAGTTAGTAAGATTGAAAAATATAAATACTGTTTTTTCAAGTAGTAAATCCTAAAATTCCCTTTAAGACTATTAATTAAACTATTAAAAAGGTTAAATATATCTTTCTTAGCCTTATTAATCTATTTAATTTAAATATACTTCAAAGAAGTTATATTAAATATCATTAATATACTATAAGCTTTATTGATATTTAATCTCCTTAGTGCCTTACTTAAAATCTACTAAGTAAAAAATATCTATATTATCAATATATCTAATACTAATATTATCCTTATTAATACTACTCTTAATTTAAATAGAGTTAAAATCAAATCTTATCTTGTACCTAAGATAAGATAATATATTAATACTTCATTTATACGTATTTATTATTAGTTATTAGAACCTATTTGTACATAGATATATAATCTTATTTAAGAAGAAATTAACTTCTTTTATTATAAGATATATTGTTTCATTATATATATAGAAACCATTAAGTATAATACCTTTCTCCTTCTCACTTGGGTAAGTAAAGAGATTTATCTCAGCTTTATTAAAGTTAAGTTATTATTAATAATAAGTAAGAAGTTTGCCTTTTTTTTTATTACTATAGTAATTACTACTAACTTCTTTTATTTAATCCTTATTATTTTAATATTATACTTAAGGCTATTAAGAGACTTAATAATACTTCTATTAATATAATTATATTAATTATAAAGTTATAGATTTATAATAATATGATGAAACTTAAGAAAATATATAGAGACCTCTACTTTATAGATAGTTAGTTTCAATTAATTACTGTTTATATATTATTAATAAATAGTTATATTAAAGGGCTTTGATCTATTTAAAGTTACACACCTCTCAGGACCCTTCAAAAGAAGCTATACCTGATAGTTAGCTCTTATTTTATTTACTTTATAGATATTACTAGTTCTAAGAAACTATTTGAATAGAAGAAATCTTAAGTAGTAAATATAGTTAGTTAATATAATTACTAATAAATACGGAAGGTATATTATAAAGAGAAGGTATAGGCTTATATCTATTATAGTTACTTCATTAAAGGATTATAATAAGTTATTATATAATATTAATACTAACTAGCTAGTAGTATTTATTACTAGTTGTTAATAGTTACTAGTTATAAGTAGCTATTAGTAAGAGCTAATAACTAGTAGTAATTACTATATTTAGTTTATATAACTAGAAGGTTTATAATTATTAGTTATACTTACCTACTATAGGATTCAAACTTATTATTCTTACTATAAAATAGTAAAAGCTAGCTAGACGTTAAACTACTATATCAAGTAGGTATACTATTAATAAATAGAATAATTAAATATATTAATTAGACTATTATCAAAGTAGCCTATATTATACTTCTTAATAATAGTCTACCTAAGGAGCTTTAGGATTATATTCTTAATATTATTTTTTAAAACCTGAACTTCCTACTATAAATTAATAAGAAAAAACTCAGCCTTTATGAGATTATAGGAAGAGAAATAAATCTAATTAAGAATTATAAGTGGTAATAGTTATTTAGATAGTATAGATAGTTATTTATCCGTGTTATACCCCATTTGCTTATAAAACCTACTATTATAGCTATATAGTAGGAAACACACTAGTTTCCAATATACTGTCATTAAAAAGTATAAATATTATTAGTTAAATATACTACGTACAATTCCGGCTCACAAGTCTATTTACACCAACGGGATTTCAATACTAGCTATAAATATTATTTGAGTTATAGAGGAAAAGTAGTAGTTTAGAAAGACTATATTTATAGTAAACTAATAGTATCTTAGGTATTAAGTATTTAAAGTCTATATTAACTATTTTACTCTAAAATATAAATTATCATTTCTTAATTTTAAATATACTATAAATAATCAATTTTCTACTAGAATTTAAATTCTATTTAGAGAACCTTTTATTTAAGTATATAAAGAATTATATCTTAAAATATCTAGTAGTTATATTCTATACTTAGGAATTGGCAAGATGTAGGATAATCTTGTATATAAGGTTTTGGTGTAAACAGACTTGTGACCTGGAGTTATATATTGCAATTTCTTAATAGTTTCTATAATCTTAGTAGTCTTTCTAAAGAATTTTAATAATTTAAACAGCCCTATATAGCTAGGTTTAGTAGCCTTAGTAGCCTTAATAGCCTTAGTGTTATATTATAGCTAGAAGAGTATATCGATTGTAGGCGTCAACTGTGGAAGTTGTGGCTCTGTTAATAGAACAGGTATAGCGAGGATAAATAACAATTTACACCGTCTAAATAACTGTTACCTTATAAGTTACTATACATTAAATATATCTATATACTTAGATATATTACCTATATTTATAAAAAGGAGAGTAACTATCTTCCTCATATATTTAAAATAGGAATATATATTATAAAAAACTTTCTTATTAGTTATAACTCTTTATATAGTTATATCTATTGTATATATATCTTTAATATAAAGAAAGCTCTTTACTATTATAATATTTGCTTTTATAAGAATTTAAATAAGACTATTTTATACCTTCTTAGTAATTACACTAAGTTTAATATTATTAGTTATGATATTCTATTTAATAAATCTAATCTATAAATCTAGTATTCGAATTAAATCCTAGATTGAAACATTATTATTGTAGAAAACTTGTTATTAAAAATGAAAGGAGCTATTTTAGAAGCATATTAGACTAATGATACTTATAGTATAAAATATATAAATCTATTACTAAAAAGCCTATTTCTTCTTATTACTACTTTCAATTAAAATCTATTAATATTATAAATAATAAAGAAGATCAGATCTTTATTAATACTATTTAAAAGTAAGAGTCAGATTACTTAAGTGTAAATATTAATTTATTATTAATCGAACTAATTAATATTCTTACTATTTCTACTTTAGGCTATTGTTATTATACTATTATAATAAAACTATTAGGCTATTAGTATAAAACTTATAGTCTTTATTTCTATAATAAGAAGAAAGCTTATTTTACTACTAATATTTATATTAATTTAAATATTTTAATTATTAGTATTCTTCTTACTATTAAATTTTCTTCTTCTAACTTGTTCTATTTCTCATATCACTAAAGAGGTAAAAGAAAGTCTTCTTTAACTTTCTTATTAGAAATCTATATATAATATTAAAACTCATTAAATAATTATTAAAGAGACTTTTTATGTTATTAATAAGTGTTTCAATATTAAGGCTTTTCTAAATATATAGATTTTTAATATGAAGACTAATATTTTCAATGATATTATAAGATTTAAAACTTAATAAGTGATTTATAGTAATTATAAGGAAAGAGATTAATTATTTCAAGAAGTCTATATTACTATAATAATTACTATTATTATATACTGCTTCTTTATTATTATTATATTTTACTATCCTTTATATAAAATATACAATTTAAATACTGCTTTCCTTATTATTCTAATACCTCTAGGTATTTAAATTGATATTTATTAATTCATAAGTTATTTTAATAGTATTCATAGTAGTTATATTGAAGGTCTTTGATCTATTTAAAGTTATATGTCTCTCTGGGACCTTTTAAAGGTAGTTATACCTAGTTATTAGCTCTTACCTTATTTACCTTATAGATACTACTAGTTCTAAGGAACTATTTAAATAGAAGAAACCTTAAGTAGTAAATATAGTTAGTCAATATAATAACTAATAAATAGAAAGTATATATATACCTATATCTATTATAATTACCTTTTAGGGGATCATAATTAGTTATATAATACTAATACTAACTAGCTAGTAGTACTTATTACTAGCTATTAATAGTTACTAGCTATTAATAGCTACCAATAAGAGCTAATAGTTAGTAGTAGTTATTATACTTAGTTTATATAACTAGTAGGAATACTAGTCGTAATTACCTACTATAGGATTTAAACCCACTACTCTTACTATAAAACGGTAAAAACTAGCTAGATATTAGACTACTATGTTAAGTGGGATGTTATTTCAATAGTATAAATAGATTTTAATTATTTTATAAAGTTCTAAATAATTTCTATAAGAACTTCTTTTAATAATTATTACTTATTATAATTAAAATAAAAGAAACTAGCTTAATATTTATTAAGGGGGAGATCTACTTTTTTATTATTAATAATCTTAGTATTTATACTTTTATATATAGGTGGTTGTATTAAAGGTCTTTGATCTATTTAAAGTCATATACCTCTCTGGGACTCTTTAAAGGTAGTTGTACCTAGTAGTTAGTTCTTACTTTATTTATCCTATAAATACTACTAGTATTGAGGAACTATTTAAATAGAAGAAACCCTAAGTAATAAATATAGTTAGTTAATATAATATCTACTAAATAGGGAAAGTATAAGCCTATCTATTATAATTATTCTTTAAGTATTATAATCAGTTATATAATACTAATACTAACTAGCTAGTAATACTTACTATTAACTATTAATAGTTATTAGTTATTAATAATTACTAATAAGAGCTAATAGTTAGTAGTAATTACTATACTTAGTTTATATAACTAGTAGAAATACTAGTCGCAATTACCTACTATAGGATTCCAACTTACTACTCTTACTATAAAATAGTAAAAGCTAGCTAGACGTTAAACTACTATATTAAGCGGGATACTTTTATATATATTAATAATAATATTATAATTATCCTTATAGTTAAGATTATAAAGAAAGTTTATAAGATATTAAAAGCTATATATTTTCTTAAGGATCTTAGTATTACTACCTAGTTCTTAGAATCTTAAATCTATTATAATATTATAAAGATATTCTTATGTTAATATAAATATATTAACTTTATGTTATACTATTTTAGCTATTATAAACTTTATATTATTGAGATTTCTCTTTTTATCAATAAAGACTTTCTAATTATATAATTAGAAGATAAATATCATAATTAATCTTACACATTCTATATAGAGTGAATTAACTATTTTCATTAATTAATATTTAATATTTAATTAGATATTACTTATATTATAAGTAAACTATATTAAATAAATACTAATTTCTTTCATACTTATTAATATATTACTAAATACTATCCCGCTTAACGTAGTAATTTACTATCTAGTTAGCTTTTACTATTTTATAATAAGAGTAGTAGGTTTAAATCCTACAGTAGACAACTATAACTAGTAGGTATATACCTTCTCATTATATAAACTAAGTATAATAATTACTACTGACTATTAGCTACTACTATTAGCTATTAATAGCTAGTAACTACTGATAGTTAGTAATAAGTATTATTAGCTCGCTAGTATTAATATTATATAACTATAATCTTTTAAAGAAGTAATTATAATAGATATAGGTTTATATTTTCCCTTTATAATATACCTCTTATATTTATTAGTAATTATATTAACTAATTATATTTACTATTTGAAGTTTCTTCTACTTAAATAGTTCCTTAGTATTAGTAGTATCTATAAGGTTTATAAGGTAAGAGCTAACTATTAGGTATAGCTTCTTTTAAAGGCTTCCTAAGAGGCATGTGACTTTCAATAGAATAAAGACTTTTAATACAACTACAAATTTTACTAAATACGGTTTTAATATTTTATTAATACTACTAATTATAATATTATATTTAGAAGAATCAATCTTATAATAGATCTAAATCTCTAGATTATAATAAACAATACTTTTATTAATAACAGATTATTATATATATCTACTGATAGTTATATTATCTATTTTACTAAATTACTTATTATTTAGAAGTCTAAGAAATAGATAATTATTACTTTAAACTCTATAGAAATAGAATTCATTAACCTTATACCTATTAATATATCTTCTCAATAAATTTGATAATATATTAAATAACCACTAAATTGATAGATTACTATACTTATAATCTTCTTTACTAATAGTACTGATATTCTAGCTAATATGATAAACTTTCTAAATAAAATGTATATGTAACATATTAATATTTCATATAAATAGATTTATAAGGGAATAGTTAAGAGGCTAGCAGGGGAAATATAATAGTAAAAAGTAGGTTTTTATAAACTATAAGATATCAACTTTATAGGCTTATTAGTAATAGCTATAAGAAGGCTTTTTCTCTATAGTAGCCTTAGGCTACTATATTATATAATATGTAATAATTCTAGCTATCTATTAGGAGTATATATTGGTATCTAAATGATAGACTTATATGGGAGGCCTTAATATAAGTATGAGGTTAATAATATATTTGACTCTAACTCTTTAAATTGGGATTTTAGCCTTTGTGGCCTAAATATTCCTCTTATAGATGACTAAGTAGTAGCCGAACTGGAGGCTAGCTAGGGGCTATTAGTATGTCTCAATATATTTCCCCCCTTTATAAATTATATCTTTACAGTCTTATAGCTTACATAAAGCTATTTTCAGATCTCTTTCTTATCGTATATATTCTAGCCTTCTAATTAGCCTTTTAATGCCCCTTATATATTTAAATTAGATTTTGAGTATTTTTATTAAAATTCTATCTCTATAGTAAGAAGAGTAGTACTGTTTATAGAGTTTCTTAAAGGCCTCTTGTTGCTATAGCTTCTTATTAATATGACTTCCTATATATTACTAGCCTTTTGTAATATAACTTCTTATATACTACTAGCTTCTTATAATATGACTTCTTAGAGGCTGCTATTACTACTACCACTATTACCATACTACTATCCCTTAAGTAATCTCCTTCTTACTTAAAATTATACTTATAGCTTCTTATTACTATAGCTTTTTATATACTACTACTATTACCTTAATTAATATAGCTTCTTATCTATTACTACTATTACTATTACTATTATTCTTTTAGTAATTTCTTTATAAGGCTTAAAGTCATACTTTATACTATTATTATTACTACTACTATCCTGCTACTCTTCTAGCAATTTCTCTCTTACTTAAAGTTATATTATAGCTTCTTATCATTATGGCCTCTTATTATTATGGCTTTTTATTACTAAAACTTCTTATATACTACTAGCCTATTATTACTAAAATTCCTTATATATTACTAGTTTCTTAGTTACTATAGTCTCTTATTAATATTGCCTTTTTTGTATTGCTATTATTATTATTATAGTTATATACTATAGTTATTACTATTATTCTTCTAGTAATCTCTTTATAGGATTTGAAGTCATATTTATATATTATCGCTATTGCTACTATTCTTCTAATAATCTCCTTCTTAATTAGAGTTATACTATAGCCTCTTATTGCCGAAATTTCCCATATACTACTAGCCTCTTATTACTAAAACTTCTTATTAATATAACTTCTCACTAATATAGCCTCTAATATACTACTAGCCTCTTATTGCTATTCTGGTGCTTTTCTAGTAATTTTATATTAAAAAACATAAGATCTATCATTCCTCTATAATTCTATTAATAGTATTAGCTGTTATATAGCTGCCTTAGCTATTATACTATAAATGGCAGATATGTATCTATAATCTTATAGCCTTATAGCCTCTTAGTAGCTATTATCTCCCTTCTTAGGAAGCTATACCTTCATGGCTCTAATATTCTTATAATATCTAAATTCAGTGCCTCTCTACTAGACTTTAGCTAACCTGTCTCTTATATCTATATAACTTTAAAGCTCTTATAATCCTAAAGCCCTTATAACTTTAAAGTCCTTATAGCCTTGAAGTCCTTATAGCCTTAAAATTAATACCTTACTATTAGGCCTCAGTTTACTATGTCTTGAAACTCTATAGTCTGGGGGACTATAGAGATTTAGATTATAATTAGGCCTAGAGTGCTACAGTGGGGGGTTATTAAAAACGGTCGACGACGAAATCCTCAACAAAAATCCACTAATCTCAATTCTTTGAAATATGAGTATTTAAAGTACTATAAGACTAAAAACTACTATATTTTTAATATAGCTAATTAAATAGTCACAGATACATATATCTAAATCTCATAAAAATCTAAGTATATATAATAATACTAGGAAATCATAAAGTTGACCTTTAAGGTTTTAAGCTAGATTTTATCTACTAAATACCTTATAATATACCCTAAAGCTAAAGTTTCAAAACTAATATATTTTTAACTTTAAATATCTCTTTATATATATATTTAAAAACTCCAGACTTTATATATATTAAAGAGCCTTATATGAAGAATCTAAATATAGATTATAGTAAATTTAGATCTATAACTTCTTCTTTAAGTTGGGAAATAAAAATCGAGTTTTTGGCGATTTTTGGTGTGAATTTCCTGTTTTTTAGCTATCGACTATTTTTAATGTCCCCTCACTATAGCCTCTAGCTGACCCCTTAGTCTTTTATATTTTTATAGTAATACTTTTATAGGCAATAGAGAGTTCTTTCTATTACTATTAGCATAAGTAGGGCTTCTTTATATTTCTTAGTATTACTAATTATTAGTAATATTGCTAGAGGTATCTACTAATGCCTCTATAGTAACCTACTTATTATTATAACTATAAATAGCTATATAATATATACCTCTAAATACCTTTATATTACTTATAATAGCTACCTAGAAGTAGCTGCCTTGAAAACCTTGAAATTTCTATTTATCTAATACTCCTCTGTTAGTCTTATTATTATAGTCTTATAGAGGTTATATATACTATAATCTCTATATTTATAGGTAGGTATATATACTAGTATTTCTTTAGTTGTCTCTTGTTTTTTTGACAGCCTTATTATAATAGCCTTATTATAATAGCCTTGTAGGTATTATATATTGAAGTCTCTATATCTGTATATTTATATATGTGTGGGTAGTTTCTTCGCTATAGCCATATGGCTTTTATGTATGTCAAAATCTCTATATAACCTTACTAGTACTATATTAGTGTCTCTCTTATAATAGCCTTATTAATAATATATAGGTATTATATATATCGAATTCTTACTATCTGCTATACTAGTATCATATTAGTATTTTTGTAATATGCCTCTTATAATAGTCTTAATACTATAGCTTCTTGTAGTAGCTTTTTATAATAGCTTTATTAATACTATATATATGGTAATCTCTATACTACTATACTAGTATTATGCCGGCGCTTCTTACATAACTTATTAGTTAGAATCTCTAAAGATGAGTAGAGATTTAAATATATTAGGAGTATATACTAATATCCAAGTAATAGATTTATATAGAGAGCTTTAATATACATATAAAGTTATTAATATATTTGATTCTGACTTTTTAAATTGAATTTTTGATTATTATAGCCTAAATACCTTTCTTATAGATGAGTAAGTAGTAGTCTAGCTAGAGATATTAAGGGGTAGGCTTATAGCTATATATATTACATACTACGAGTATTTATATTCTATATTAATCTAAGTATTATAGCCTAAAGGCTTACCTTCTTACCTTAGTAATAAAAAGGTCTCCTTCTTTAGATATTACTAATAGTATTACTATGACTTTAATTATTAACTTCCTATTTAGAAGTCTTATAAGTTACAAGCCTAGTTTATATTTTTACTTGAAATATAAAAGCCTTATTTATTTTACCCTTCTTTTATCATTTATAACTTTAAATATAACAACATTACCTATTTTATACTAAGCTAATTATATTATAAATAATAGTTTATAAAACATTAATTATATATTATATAATATTATAATCCTACCTATTATACTAGCTAAGATTTTAATTTATAGAATAGTCACCTTATTAATCCTGAAGTTTAAAAGTGAATTAAACTAGTCTTTTGAGTTAGTATTAAATAATATTATATTTCAAACTAGTAAGGTTAAGAAGTATATTAATACTAATATATCTAAATTACTTATTAAAAGCCTTATATATATATTATAGGAGAATAAAAAGGATATAACTTATAACTTCTTTACACTATTATATAATATACTAATTAATAAATTATTTAATACTAAGTAGTAAAATAATAATAATTTCTATATATTTATAAGAATATTATAGAAATATATTTCTAAGGTTTCTAAAAATACTATTAGTGTTTTTATTAATGAATTTACTAAGGGTAATACTTATTACTATAAGACTATTTATCATACTTTTAAGTACATTTAGTACTTATATATTTATATTATAAGCGTCTATAGCTAGAATACTAATTATTTCTAATTTCTTATACTTTTTAACTCTTTTAAGTTAAAGTTATTTAATACTTATAAGTATTGTATTAATAATAATAAAAACCTATATAGGTTAATATTACTAAAACTATTTATATTCTTATTTAAGACAAAGAATCAAAGACAAGTCTTGTTTTATATTAGAAGATAATTACTATTGGAAGTATTATATTTAATATTACTTTAGCTAACAAGAAGGATAGTAAGTATTCTTATTATAAGAAGAAGTGTTCAATATTAAAATATCAAACAAGTTACTTTAATTTTATTCTTATTAATAGTAAGTTTTATAAATAAGTATTAGTATATATTATAAAGTACATATATAGTAAAGATTATATTAAAGTATTAATCTTATTATAATTAACATTTATTAAAAGTACTATTAGTATTATTAGTAACTCTAGTATTAGAAGTCTTATTATTTAGAAATTATTGATAATACTTAAAGTAGTAAATATTATAGTTAATAATAAAGTTAGTATAAATTTAGATATTATAATTAACTTAGATTACTCTAGCTTAATCTCTAATAATCTCACTCTCTTTATTTTACATAATATTTATAATAGCTTCTAATTTCTTATTACTATTAATAATAAGTTAGTGAGTCTAAAGGGTATAGGTATTTATTTCTTTTAAATAGAAGATTTTATAAACCCCTCTAAAACTATTAACTAGATTATTAAAAAAGTTAAATATAGCTTTTTTAGCTCTTTTAACCTATTTAGTCTAAGTAGATTTTAAAGAAGCTATATTAAATAGAATTATTATATTATAAGTTTTATTAGTATTAATCTTATTAAGGCTTTACTAATATCTACTAAATAAGTAACATTTAAATTATAAATATATCTAATAATATTAGTATCCTTATTAATACTACTTTAGATTTAACTAAAGTGAAACTAAAGACTTATCTTATATTTAAGATAATATACTAATGTTTTATCTATACTTATATATTATAGATTATAAAAGCTTATTACTATATAATTTATAATTTACTTGGGAGGAAATTAACATTTTCTATTATAAGATATATTATTTTACTAAGTCTATAGAAATTATTAATTATAATACTTCTCTCTTATTTATTTAAATAGATAAAGAGATTTATTTAAATCTTATTAAAGTTAAATTATTATTAATAATAAGTAAGAAGTATATCTTTTATTTCCTTAATTACTATGATAATTATTACTCACCTATTTTACTTAATACTTCTTATTATAATATTATACTTAAGGCTATTAAGAAGTTTAACAATTCTTTTATTAATATACCTATATTAAATTTGAAGTTATAAATTTATAATAATATTCTAAAATTTAAGAAGGTATTTAGAAACTTTTATTTTATAAGAATTTAGTTTAATCTAACTACTACCTATATACTATTAATAAATAGAATAATTAAATATATTAACTAGACTATTATTAAAGTAGCTTATATTATACTTATTAATAATAATTAACCTGAGGAATTCTAAGACTATACTTTTGATATTACTATTTAGATTTTTAACTTTTTACTATAGGTTAATAAGGGAAAACTTGGTTTTTATAAGATTATAATAAGAGAGTTAAATTTAGTAAAGAATTATAAGCTTCTATATATTAAATATATCTATATATTTAGATATATTACCTATCTTTATAAAAAGAAGGTAAGTAATTTTCTTATATCGTTAAGATAGAAGTATATATTATAAAAAGCTCTCTTATTAGTTATAATATTGTATATAGCTATTTCTATTATATTTATATGTTTAAAATAAAGAAAGCTTTTATTACTATAATATTTACTTTTGTAAGGGTTCTAATAAGAATATTTCATACTTTCTTAATAATTATCCTAAACTTATTAGTATTAATTATAATATTCTATTTAATAAATCTAACTTATAAATCTAATGTTCTAATTAGATTTTAAATTAAAGTATTATTACTATAAGAGACTTTTTCTTAAAAGAAAAAGAAGTTACTTTAGAAGTATAGTAAATTAATAATATTTATACTATGAAGTATATAATTCTATTATGAAAAAGCCTACTTCTTCTTATTACTACTATTTAATTAGAATTTATTAATATTTTAAATAATAAATAAGATAATGACTTTATAGATACTATTTAGAAGTAAGAGTTAGATTACTTAGATCTTAATACCAATCTATTAATAGTAAAGCTAACTAATATTCTTACTATTTCTACCTTAAGTTATCCTTATTATATTATTATAATAAAATTACTAGGTTATTATTATAAGGCTTATATTATAGTCTCTATCCTTATTATAAGAAGAAGGCCTATCTTACCACTAATATTTATATTAATTTAAATATTTTAGTTACTATTATTCTTTTTACTATTATAATACTATTAAAAGTTCTTCTTTCAGATTATTCTATTCCTTATATTATTAAAGAAGTAAAAAAGAGTCCTTTTTAGCTTTCTTACTAAAAGCTTATGTATAATACTAAGATTAAATAGATAGTTACTAAGGAGACTTTCTATATTATTAATAAGCCTTTTAACATTAAAATCTTTCTAAATATATAGATTTTTAATATTAAGACTAATATTTTAATAATATTATAAGATTTAAGACTTAATAGGTTATTTATAGTAATTATAAAAAGAGTAACTAATTTGTAAGGATATATCAATAGGACTACGCAGTACGCCCAGTAACTAGCTAGTTATAGCTGCCAAGGTACTAGAAAGAGTTTTTAGCTGAAGGATTACAACTTAGATCCTTTAAATAATAGTCTATATAATAATATAGACCCTACCTATATATCTAAACCTTTCCTAGTTAAAACCTTTAGCTATATTTTTATAATTCTATTGCTTCTATTTAATTTTTTAAGTAATTAGTATAAGTAAGGATATTAAGTAGTAACTATTTTTATAGAGAATAGCTACCTTATAAATATAGATCTAATACGAGCTTTAATAAACTTTAATAATTAATATTTGACTTAATAGAGGTGTGTAGTGAGATTGCTAGTACTATACTATACTATTACTAGGAATTAGGTAAGTAAAGTAATAATAATAATAGGATAGTAACCCTAAGGGAAAATACCTCTAAAGAGAAATACCTCTTATATACTACTTAAGATAAATTAGGGCTTAATATTAATATAAGTTTTTACTAATAGTATACTAAAGAAGTTAAAAATAGATACTAATTAGATAATTTTATATAGGATATATCTTAAGGAAAAAAATACCCCCTTTTTAATATAAGAAGAAGAAATAGAATAATTTCTATTATACTTCTTAGGTCTGAGTAGTTACTAGATCCTTAGCGACTAATACCTAGATTTAATAAGTAATCCTAAATATTATTATAGCTACTATTCCTATCTAGACTAAACTTAGTAAGTATTATAAATAAAATACTTAAAACTATATAATCCTAAATAATAATATACTAAAAGTAAATATAGAAGTAGTAAGAAGCTTATAAGGAGTAAACTATAACCCTTATCTAATAACTAGCTAAGTAATTAGTAATATTTAGACTACCTAAAAACTAGGAAAAACTACTTTTATATAACTATAAAATAATAAGAAAAGAATTTATAATTAAATAAATTAATAACTAGATTGTAGCTATTAAGGATAGCTACTAAATCTAATTAAGTAGTATAGTTAACTAGTAGATCTAGTAGGTATTTATAAAACTAATACTCTAACTCTAGATAGAATAGAAAAACTATAAAGCTAACCTAGAGGACAACCCTATCTAAACTAACTTTATCATATTTATTTACTAATAGTATATTAACCTAGAGATATAAGAAAAGTTATATAAGTAGAAACTTAAAGAAGTATAATAAGGAGAATACTAGTTACCTATATAGTATTATACTAAGTAGTTAGTATTATATTAGAACTTAGGTATACTTAGATTTAAATAGAATAAAAAAGAAATTTTTATTTATTTCTACTAACTATATTTAAACTTAAAAAGGGAAATAGAGAGACTTAAAGTTCTAATTTTAAAAGCTAGAAATATTATAATAGAAGTTGAGAGATTATAAGAACTCTAATAGTACTATATTAGTAAACTAATATAAGATAGGAGATATAAGTATCTATATATAGGCTTATAGTTTTTCTAATTACTCCCATTTTTACGAATAGTAAGATAAATAAAATTATTAACTCTATTAATACTAAATAGTTAGTAGTAGGATACTAGTAGGTTAAGTAATACTACGCTTATTTTAAGTTAGAGAACTATATATATATTAGTTATACTATAGATTGTAGGGGTTTACTTCTTATATAGTAAGACTAAGTATAAAACTATAAACTATAGGAATAAAATAGGTATAAATAGGATACTAATAGCTACCTAGGGGTAGAATACTATAAAGTCTTATATTTTAGTATAAGCTATTAATACTAGCTTTTATATTAAGGAAATCTAGAGAAATAAGTAGGTATAGAAATAGAGCTAATAATTTTTATACTAATTAAAAAGTTAGTCCCTATAGGGAAGATAGCTAAAAGCTTAGTAATTATTCTCTAAAGTGTTAAAAAGAAAGAAATAATAGTAAATATAGATTTATATTTATAAATTAATTTTATTAATAAGTAACTAGCTATATTATTAAGATTAATTCTAGCTGAAGTAATTATACCTATTTTAGAAGGATTTAATAGTTTAGTATTAGAACCAGGGAAGTTATACTAGCTAATATTCTTCCTTATAGACTTAAATAATTACCTATAGAAATTATACTAGCTATTCGCTAGTACTTACTAACTAGAAAGATATATAGACTTCTTATTAAGATAGTATTCTATAGGCTAGGAAGGTATCATAATAAATACCTAGATAAATACCTAGTACTATAAGTATATATCTATTATTAAACTAGAAGCGTTTATATAAAAGATTATTAAGAATAATAAAATAGCCTATATATTATATATTAATAGGATAAGAAAAGATCTTAAAGCTTATATAGAAATACTTAAAGAAGGAGATAAGGTTATTATAACTATAGATATCCCTAAGGAGCTTATAAGTAAATAAGGAATATTTAATAAAATTATAGTAAAATTTATCCTAGTCCTCAAAAACACTAAGTATATTATTAAATTAGAACTAAATAAGAAACTACTTTATAAATCTATATATCTACTAAATAAATAGTAATTAGAAGAATTAAAAATATATATTACTAAGAACTTAGTAAATAGATCTATATAGCTATCTATAAGTAAAATAGGTATACTAATCCTTTTTATTTTAAAAAAAAATAACTCCTTATATTTCTATATTAACTATAGAAACCTTAATAAGATTACAATCAAGAATTATTACTTACTACTACTAATCAGCAAGCTCCTAGATAGACTCCAGGGAGTAATATAGATTTTAAAAATCGATCTTAAGAATACTTATTACTATATTAAAATCAAGCTAGAAGATTATTAAAAGATAGTATTTAGGATATAATATAGTTACTATAAATATATAGTAATACTATTTAGTCTTACTAATATACTAGTAACCTTCTAAATATATATTAACTATATATTCACCAGTTTAATTAATATATACTATATAGTATATATAGATAATATTATAATATATATAATAAGTATTAGAGAGGACTATACTAAAATATTACTATAAGTACTCATTAGGCTATATAAAATACATCTCTTTACTAAGCTCTCTAAATATAAATTCTATATAAAAAAAATAAGTTTTCTAAACTATATAATTATTTAGGAAAGAATAAAGATAGACCTAGTAAGAATCCAAGCTATTACTAAATAGAAGCTACTAGAAATATTTAAAGAACTTTAAGTATTCTTAGGCTTCTATAACTTCTACTATAAATTTATTACTAATTATTTAGGAATAATAATACTATTTATAATACTTTTTAAAAAAAGAATAGAAAAAAAAGTTTTCTTATAATTAGAAAGTATGAAATTTATATTCTTAGTATTATAAAATGCTTTCTACTTAGTAATTATTCTTAAGTATTAAGACCCTATTAGGAATACTAGAATAGAAATAGATATATTATAATAAGTAATTTTAAGTATCTTATTATAAAAAGTAGAAAGATAATAATAATTAGTTATTTATTATTCTAAAAAGCTTAGCAAAATAGAATAGAAGTAAGGAATAAGTTAATAAGAACTACTAATTATTATTAAGAATTTTAACTATTAGAAGTATTATTTAATAGGATTCTTAAAGAAGTTTATAATCCTAATAGACTATTAAGTCCTAATAAGTATTATTATAATACTAATATAAAACCTTTAAAAAAAACTTACTTATTAGATTTATAAATTCTTAATATTTAACTTTAATCTAAAGTACTAACCTAAAACTACTAACCTAGTAGATAGACTATCTAGATAGCTAGATTATATAAAAAAAGAAGTAGAATATTATAATATATTACTAACTTTTATAAATAAATTATAACTTACTAAGCTATTATTAGTAGATACTTACTAGAAGGTTACTAAAGCTAAAAGAAGTTTAGAATTAGTAAAAATTTTTATTTAGATAATATAGATATAGGAAGAATATTTTAATAGAAAAGTTAGACCTAGAAATAAAAAATACTTAACCTCCTAAAAGTACTACCCTAATAGGAATACTAGAAGTATAGTAATAATTATAGCTATAGTTACCTATAGTAAAGAAATATATAGGATAATAAAGAACACCTAGTAAGTACTAATAAGCAAAAAGAACTCGCAAAAAACTAGGGTTATTATTCTAATATAATATATCTTATATTTAGTAATAAGGGGTTTTATAAAAAATAAAACAATATATTCTATAAAAGACTCTAAAAATATTAAACAAATTATTAAAAAGCTATAAACCTATAATAAAAACTACTAAATATATATAGAAAAAGTTTAGGGAATAACTAGTAGCTAGAAAGGCTACTTAGTAAATATAAAAAGGATACTCTTTTTCTAAAGAAGATTAATTATACTTAATATAGAATCCTTAAGATATAAAATTATTTACTTATACTATAATAAAAATAAGGTGGGCTATATAGGTACTAATAAGACTTATAACTTTATAAAACAGAACTTCTATTAAAATAATATAGCTATAAATATATAGGACTACATAATATTATATTAGATCTACTAGGAAATTAGAATATTAAAATATAAGCTATATAACTAGTTATAATCTCTACCTATCCTAGTAAGACTATTTTAAAAAATTAGTATAAACTTTATTATAAAGTTTCTAAAGAATACTCGCCAAAATAGTAATATATATAATACTATCCTAATTATTATAAATAGGTTTATAAAATTCATAATATTCATTTTAATAATAAAAAGGATAATAATTATAAAACTAATAATAATACTTTATAAAAAAATAGAATATTAATTTAATACTCTAAAAAATATTATTAATAATAAGGATAAACTACTTATAAACTAATTTTAAGAGGAATTTATAATAGAACGACTAATTAAGTAATAGTTATTAATAGTATACTACTTATAAATAAATAGTTAAATAGAATAAATATACTAAATATTAAAATATTACTTTAGAATATTTACTAGAAGTTTACCTACTATCTAAATAGTATAACTAATAAAAACTATATTTATATATAATAATAATAAATATAATACTACTAGGTACTTACTAATAGAAAAGCTATATAGGTTCTACCTAAGGATAATTAAATATATAGTAAAAAAAGACCTAATAATACAAAGTATTATAAAATAAGTTACCCATATTAACTAAATATATTACTAAATAGTAGAATATTAATAAATAGTAATTAAAAACTAAGCAAAAATATATAACTTAAGATATTAACCATATATATATAATTAAGGAGTAATTATCAAGCTATTAATAAAAAACTTCAGGTTTAAATATAAGAAATTAGTATTAAAATATATTAAAATCTTAATAATAGAAA
>AMCV02000007.1:1879214-1889800 GCA_000350065.2 Colletotrichum orbiculare MAFF 240422
ACTAATAATAATAAGAAGCTTAAATAAGCTAATATTATTAAAACTATTTATACTTCTATTTAGGATAAAGAATAAAAGATAGGTTTTATTTTATACTATAAGGTAAATTATTATTAGTAGTAATAACTTATTAAGTAATACTTTAAATAGTATTCCTACTAAGAAGAAAGATAGTAAATACTTTTACTATAAGAAAAATTACCTAGCTTTAAAATATTAGATTATTTACCTAAATCTTATCCCTATAGATTATAAGTATTATAAATAGTTTATAGCTTATACTATAAAGTATATATATAATAAGGATTATATTAATATAATAATCTTAATATCAATTTTATTAGTTTTTATTAAAGGATCTATAGGAATTATTAGAAGTTTAACTATTACTAACTTTACTATTTAGAAGTTATTAATAATATTTAAAATAGTAAATACTATAGTTAATAGTAAAGCTATTATAAGTTTAGATATTATAATTAACTTAAGTTACTTTAGCTTAGTCTTTAATAACCTTACTCTTTTTATATTATATAATACTTATAATAATTTCTAACTTTCTACTACTAATAATAGTAAGTTAGTAAAACTAAAGGGTATAAGTACTATTTTCTTTTCAATAGAAGATCCTATAAACCCTTCTAAAACTTTTAACTAGACTATTAAAGAAGTTAAGTATAGCTTTCTTAGTTTTACTAATTTATTTAGCTTAAGTAGACTTTAAAGAAGTTATATTAAGTATAATTACTATATTATAAGTTTTATTAATACTTAATCTTATTAGGGTTCTACTAAGGTTTACTAAATAAGTAATATTTATATTATTAATATATCTAATAGTATTATTATTCCTATTAATATTACTTTTAATTTAACTAGAGTTAAGATGAAAGTTTATCTTATACTTGAAATAATATATTAGCGCTTTATTTATACTTACTTATTATAAGTTATTAAAGTTTACTATTATATAAATATATAATTTATTTAGGAGGAGATTAACTCTTTCTACTATAAAATATACTATTTTACTAAGTCTATAGAAATTATTAGTTATAATACCCCTCTCTTCTTTATTTAAATAAGTAAAGAGATTTATCTTAACTTTATTAAAATCAAGCTATTATTAATAATAGGTAAGAAGTATACTTTTTATTTTCTTAATTATTATAGTAGTTATTACTAGCTTATTTTACTTAATACTTATTATTATAATATTATACTTAAGGTTATTAAGAAGTTTAATAATACTTTTACTAATATAATTATATTAACTATAAAGTTATAAGTTTATAATGATACTTTAGAACTTAAGAAAGTATTTAGAAACCCCTACTTTATAAGTACTTAATTTAACCGAACTACTATTTATATACTATTAATAAATAAAATAATTAAATATATTAGTTAGACTATTATTAAAATAGTTTATATTATATTTATGAATAATAGTTTACCTAAGGAGCTCTAGAATTATATACTTAAGATTACTATTTAGATCCTTAATTTCCTATTATAAGTTAATAAGGGAAAATTTAATTTTTATAAGATTGTAATAAGAGAGTTAAATCTAGCTAAGGATTATAAACTTCTATATATTAAGTATATCTATATATTTAGATATATTACTTATATTTATTAAAGAAAGAAGTAAGTATTCTCCTTGTACTATTAAGATAGAAATATATATTATAGAAAGTTTTCTTATTAGCTATAATGTTTTATATAATTATATCTATTATATTTATATTTCTAAAGTAAAGAAAGTTTTTTACTATTATAATATTTACTTTTATAAAGGTTTTAATAAGACTATTTTATACGTTTTTAATAATTATACTAAACCTAGTAGTATTAGTTATAATATTTTATTTAATAAATCTAATTTATAAATTTAATATTTTAATTAGGTTTTAGATTAAAAGATTATTATTATAGAAGACTTTTCATTAAAAGAGAAGGAAGTTATTTTAGAAATATATTAAACTAATAATACTTATACTATAGAGTATATAATCCTACTACTAGAAAGCCTACTTCTTCCTACTATTACTATTTTTCTAGAACTTATTAATATTATAGATAATAAGAGAGATAATAATTTTATAAATACTATTTAGAAGTAAGAATTAGATTATTTAGATCCTAATATTAATCTACTAATAATAAAGCTAGTTAATATTCCTACTATTTCTACTTTAAATTACTTTTACTATATTACTATAATAAAATTACTAGGTTATTATTATAAGGTTTATAGTTTCTATTTCTATAATAAGAAAAAGGCTTATTTTACTACTAATATTTATATTAATCTAGATATTCTAATTATTATTATTCTTCTTCTTATTATAATACTATTAAAAGTTTTTCTTTTAAGTCATTCTATTTTTTATATTATTAAAGAAGTAAAAAGAAGTCCTCTTTAGTTTTCTTATTAGAAACCTATATATAATACTAAGATTAACTAGATAGTTACTAAGAAGACCTTCTATATTATTAATAAACTTTTTAATATTAAAATCCTTTTAGGTATATAGATTTTCAATATTAAAACTAATATTTTAAGTAATATTATAAGATTTAAAGCTTAATAAGTTATTTATAGTAATTATAAGAAGAATAACTAATTATCTTAAGAAGTCTATACTATTATAATAATTACTATTACTATATATTTCTTCTTTATTATTATTATATTCTATTATTTCTTATATAAAATATATAATTTTAATACTACTTTCTTTACTACTCTAGTACCTTAAGGTATTCAAGTTTATATTTACTAACCTATAAGTTATTCTAATAGTATAAATAAAGTTTAGTTATTCTATAAAGCTTTATATAGTTTTTATAAAAATCCTTTTTAATAATTTTAACTTATTATAACTAAAATAAAGAAGATTAGCTTTATACTTATTAAGGGGGAGATTTACTCTTTTATAAATAAGAGTTTTAATATTTATATTTTTATATATATTAATAATAATACTATAGTTACCTTTATACTTAAGATTATAATAAAGGTTTAAGAAATACTTAAAGCTATATACTTTCTTAAGGATCTTAGTATTACTATTTAGTTCTTAGGATCTTAAACCTATTATAATACTATAAACATCTTCTTATCTTAATATAAATATATTAACTTTATTCTATACTATCTTAACTATTATGAATTTTATACTATTAAGATTCTTTTCTTAATTAATATAAACCTTTTAATTATATAATTAAAAGATAAATATAATAATTAATTTTACTAGTTTTATATAAAGTAAACTAGTTATTTAACTAGTTAGTTACTAGTATTTAACTAAATATTACTTATACTATAAGTAAATTATACTAAGTAAATACTAGTTTTTCTCTTACTTATTAATATACTATTAAATATTTCTTTTAATATTTCATTAGTACCACTAGTTATAGTATTATATTTAGAAAAATAGATCTTATAATAAATCTAGGTTTCTATATTATATTAAATATTACTTTTATTAATAATAAATTATTATATATATCTACTAATAATTATATTATCTATTTTATCAAATTACCTATTATTTAGAAATCTAAGAAATAGATAATTATTACTCTAAGTTCTAAAGAAGTAGAATTTATTAACCTTATATTTATTAATATATCTTTTAAGTAGATTTAATAATATATTAAGTAGCTATTAGATTAATAAATTACTATACTTATAATCTTCTTTACTAATCATTCTAATATTCTAGTAAATATTATAAACTTTCTAAATAAAATCTATATATAGAATATTGATATTTAGTATAAATAGATTATTTAAGAAGTTAATAATAATAATTTAATTACTCTATATTTTATTAAGAATATTAATATAACTACTAATAGTCTTATTAAAATTTTAAATATTATTAAATATAAGGATTTTATTAGATTACTAAGAATAATAAATAGTTTAGATTAAGGATTACTTCTAGAGGGATTACTAGTAACTAGATTAATTAGTATTTAATTAAATAGCTCTAATACTATTAATTCTAAAAGTATTCTATTTTTGAAAACTCTTTAGATTTAGAGTTTTTAGTTAAAAACTAGTATTTTAAAAAGTTTAGGCTAGTTTTATATATTTTAATAGCTTTTAAATCTAGCTTGAAGGGGAGTATTAAGAAGTAGCTTATAGCTACCTAGGCTATGTTATATAACAGCTTAAGCTATAGTTATAAGGGCGCCTTTTAGCTATATAGATAGCTATAAAGCCTTCCCCTTTTAATATATATATTTAGTATTACCTTTAGCCTTATTACTTATAAGGTCTTATAACATCTCTCTTAAGATAACTTTATTAATACTATATATACTAAAGTTTAAAACTACTACTATTATACTACTAATACCCCCTATATAGCCTACTAGTTAGAATTCCTAAGGATAAATAGAAATTTAAATATATTAGGGATAATATAGTAACTAAGTAATAGATCTATATAAAAGGCTTTAATATAAATATAAAGTTATTAACATATTTGAATCTGACTCTTTAAATTAAGATTCTAGCTATTATAACTTAAATACCCCTTTTATAGATAACTAAGTAGTAGCCTAGCTGGGGGCTACTAGTATGCCCTGACAATCTATTAATAATTATATTATCTATTTTACTAGATTACCTATTATCTATAAGTTTAAGAAATAAATAATTATTACTCTACGTTTTATGGAAATAGAATTTATTAATGTTAAATTTATTATTATATCTTTAAAATAGATTTAATACTATATTAAGTAGTTATTAAATTCATAGATTATTATATTTATAATTCTCTTTACTAATAATACTAGTATTTAATTAAATATTATAAACTTTCTAAATATAATATATATATATATATATAATATTAATATTTAATATAAATAGATTATTCAGAAAGTTAATAATAATCTCATAATTATTTTATATTTTATTAAGAATACTAATATAGTTACTAATAGTCTTACTAAAGTTTTAAATACTATTAAATATAAGGATTTTATTAGATTACTAGGAATAATAAATAGTTTAGATTAAGGATTACTTCTAGAGGGATTACTAGTAACTAGATTAATTAGTATTTAATTAAATAGCTCTAATACTATTAATTCTAAAAGTATTCTATTTTTGAAAACTCTTTAGATTTAGAGTTTTTAGTTAAAAACTAGTATTTTAGAAACTTTAGGTTAGTTTTATATATTTAGCTAGTTATAGGCTTAAGTTAAAAAGAAGTATTAAGAGGTAGGTTTATAGTTATAGATATTATATACTATAAACACCTATATTATATATTAGTCTAAATACTATAGCCTATAGGTTTACCTTCTTATCTTAGTAGTAAGAAGCTCTCCTTCTTTAGATATTACTAATAGTATTACTATTATTTTAATTTCTAACATCTTGTGTAGAAGTCTCATAAGAGGTTAGCTAGGGGTTACTAGTATATCTTAATATTATCTTAACTTTCTATATAAACTATAAGGTATATATCTTTATAACTATTTCCTTCTTTATAAGCCTTAGCCTTTTAGGCCTATAAATACTATATGATTACTTCTAAATAACTTTACTGATTAGTGATTAATTATTTAGTAGTTTAATTAAATAAATAATAGTTGATATAGTAAGATAATAGTTTAAATAATAATTAATATGAAAGAAAGACTCTTTAAATAAAATCTAAAGTATTTAATCTAATCTTATAGCTAATTAGACTATATAGTACTTAATGGTAAATTAGGCTAATTAGGGTAAAAATCTTTAAATAAAACTTAAGGTATCTAATTTTGTCTTATTATATTAGAGACTCTTTAAAGCTTCTTCTAATAGTAAGGCGCTAGTATGTATGCTAATAATAATAATTACATATAATATCAACTTTTAACTAAATATACTATAGTATAAGTTTCTTATTAAGTCACTATTGGGATACATTTAGTATATCTCTAGTAATACTTTAATTCTAATATACTATGGTATTAACTTTTATTAAAGGCCCCCTTAGGCTACTTTTAGTATACTTTTAGTCATACCTAACATATAATATATATATTAGTCTCTCTAAGTTAGTTATAATAATAATCTTTCAGTTAGATTATCCCCCTGACATACTTTTAGTATGCTTTCAGTATTATAAATACTTTTAGTAATATTTTCAAGGTAGTATAACTCTCTATTTGAAAGGTTTTATAAATTACTTTTTAATATCCCTTTAGCGCTATAGCTCCTAGTAATATTTTCAGATTAGTAAAACCTTATAAGGTAGTCCTTCTAACTATACTTTATATAGTACTTATTATAATAATAAGTAATAACAATATAATCTTACTTACGATATATCTTATATAAATAAGTTTTAAATTTTAGCTACTTTAGAATTTCCTCTAGAATATCCCTACTACAATAACTAGATATTAAACGTTTGGTAGTATTAAAGCTAATAACCCTCTTAAGACTAATTACCTATTTTTAATACTACTAAAAACTTCTATCTAAAACTATAATATTTCTTATAAATACTTAGCTACTAGAATTATAGCTCTAAATACCTAGTTATCAAACTTCTAGTACTATAAATACTACTACAATCTAGCTTTAAAGTAATAGAAGAAAACAAATATATAAAATCTCAAAGTTTCTATAGAAATACCTAAAGGCTTCTAAATTACTAACTATTTAGTATAAAATTTCAATAGAGACAAGCTTTTATACTAAAGTATATAAAGTATACTATATAGGTATAATTCTTATTAAGTAAAGTAAAAACATAAATAGCGAATAGATATTATAAAGTTAGTTTATATAAAGTCTGATAATCATATATAGTAGTAGTTATACTCCTAGGTTTATAAACTATATAATAGTTTTATTATAACTTACTAAATCTTATATACTTAAAAAGCTTTTAGCTATAGAATATAGCTATCTTAAATTACTATTAGCTAATCCTTAATTTTATATAGAATAATACCCTTTTTAAAAAACTATAGGGATAACTAGGGGTTTTTAAATAATCCCTATAATTAGAAGTTTATGGAATTGATAATATTAGGGTTACTAATAATGTAGTATTAAGTAGCTATACCGATATAATTTCTTAAAAAGATTATTATTTAAAGCGGTATATAAGTATCACTATAAGTATATTACTTTATTTAAAAACTATTAATATTATAATACGGGTTACTATACTACTTAACTTAGTAATAAGTATTAGGGTTAATCCTATTAGCGTAAGTATTACTATATACTTACTAGTAGTTCTAAAGATATAACTATAGATATTATATATTTAGATATTGTATATTTAGATATAGTTCTTTTTAATATAGGCGCTAAGTGTTTAGCAACTACTTATTATAGAGTTATTACTAAAATCCTAGTTTTACCTTTCTAAAAAGTAGAAGTTGAAGTATTATAAGGGAATAGCTAAAGGCTTAATAAGGAGAAGTATAATAATAAAAGATAGATTTCTATAGATTATAAGATTTTAATTTATATAAGACCTTATAGGCTAATGAGGTTAAAGGTGATACTGAATATGTGTATAAAGAGGGGAAGGTCTTATAGCTACTTATATAGCTAAGGGGTGCCTTTATAGCTATAGCTTAAGCTATTATATAATGTGGCTATTTAGGTAGCTATAAACTACCCCCTAATACTCCCCCTCAGACTAAGCCTAAAGGCTACTAAAATATATAAAACTAGCCTAAAACCTCTAAAATACTAGTTTTCAGCTAAAAACTCTAAATCTAAGGAGTTTTTAAAAATAGAACACTTTTAGGATTAATAGTATTAAAGCTATTTAATTAGATACTAATTAATCTAATTACTAATAATCCCTCTAGAAGTAATCTTTAATTTAAACTTTTTATTATTCTTAGTAATCTAATAAAATTCTTATGTTTAATGATATTTAAAATTTTAATAAGACTATTAATAGTTATATTAATATTCTTAATAAAATATAGAGTGATTATATTATTACTATTAACTTCTTAAATAATCTATTTATACTAAATATTAATATTCTATATATATACTTTATTTAGAAAGTATATTATATTTATTAGAATATTAATATTATTAGTAAAAAAGATTATAAGTATAGTGATCTATCGATCTAATAGTTACTTAATTTATTACTAAATCTATTTAAAAAATATATTAATAAGTATAAGATTAATAAATTCTACTTCTATAGAATTTAGAGTAATAATTATCTGTTTCTTAGATTTCTAAATAATAAGTAATTTAATAAAATAGATAATATAATTATTAGTAGATATATATAATAATTTATTATTAATAAAAATAGTATTTAATATAATATAGAAACTTAGATTTATTATAAGATCTATTTTTCTAAATATAATACTATAACTAGTAGTACTAATAAAATATTAAAAGAAATATTTAATAGTATATTAATAAGTAAGAAAAGAACTAATATTTATTTAGTATAGTTTACTTATAGTATAAATAATATCTAGTTAAATACTAGTAGCTAATTAGTTAAAATAGCTAGTTTACTCTATATAAAACTAGTAAGATTAATTATTATATTTATCTTTTAACTATATAATTAAAAACCCTTATTAGTAAGGAGAAGAATTTTAATAGTATAAAGTTTATAATAGTTAGAATAGTATAGAATAAAATTAATATACTTATACTAAGATAAGAAGATCTTTATAATATTATAATAAATTTAAAATCCTAAAAACTAAATAGTAATACTAAGATCTTTAAGAAAATATATAGTTTTAAATATCTTATAAACTTTCTTTATAATCTTAAGTATAAAAAAACTATAGTATTATCATTAATATATATAAAAGTATAAATATTAAGATTCTTATTAATAAAAAGGTAAATCTCCCACTTAATAAATATAAAACTAATTTTCTTTATTTTAGTTATAATAAGTTAAAACTACTAAAAAGGGTTTTTATAAAAACTATATAGGGTTTTATAAAATCACTAAATTTTATTTATACTATTAGAATAACCTATAGATTAATAAATATAAATTTAAATACTTTAAAATACTAGAGTAGAAAGGAAGGTAGTATTAAAATTATATATTTTATATAAGAAATAGTAGAATATAATTATAATAAAGAAGAAATATATAATAGTAGTAGTTATTATACTAATATAGACTTCTTAAGATAACTAGTTACCCTTCTTATAATTACTATAAATAACCTATTAAGTTTTAAATCTTATAATATTATTTAAAGTATTAATCTTAATATTAAAAATCTATATATCTAGAAGGATTTTAATATTAAAAGGTTTATTAATAATATAGAAGGTCTTTTTAATAACTATCTAGTTAATCTTAGTATTATATATAGGCTTCTAATAAGAAAATTAAAAAAAATTCCTTTTTATTTTTTTAATAGTATAAAAAATAGAGTAATTTAGAAAAAGAATTTTTAATAGTATTATAATAGTAAGAAAAATAATAGTAATTAGGGTATCTAGATTAATATAAATATTAGTAGTAAGATAGGTTTTCTTCTTATTATAAAGATAGAGATTATAAGCTTCGTAATAATAGTATAGTAGTTTTATTATAGTAATATAATAAGGATAATTCAAAGTAGAAATAGTAGGAATATTAGCTAGTTCTATTATTAATAGATTAGTATTAAGAATTAGATAATCTAATTTTTATTTTTAAATAGTATTTATAAAGTTATTTTTTTTAATTATCTATACCATTAATAGGTTCTAGATAAGTAGTAGTAATAAGAAGAAGTAGGTTTTCTAGTAGTAGAGTTACATATTTTATAGTTTAAGTATTATTAGTTTAATATACTTCTAAGGTAACTTTTTTTTCTTTTAATAAGGAGTTCTCTATAGTAGTAATATTTTAATTTAAAACCTAATTAGAATATTAGATCTATAGGTTAGGTTTATTAAATAAAATATTATAATTAATACTATTAGGTTTAATATAGTTATTAAAAAGGTATCAAATAGTTTTATTAGGATTTTTATAGAAGTGAATATTATAATAATAAAGAACTTTCTTTATATTAAAGATATAAATATAGTAGATATAGCTATATAATGAGTTATGATTAATAAGAAAGTTTTTTATAGTATATATTTCTATTCTAGTAGTATAAGAAAAATACTTACTTCTTTTTTCATAAATAAAAGTAATATATCTAAATATATAGATATACTTAATATATAGAGGCTTATGATCTTTAGCTAGGTTTAAATTTCTTATTATAATTTTATAAGAATTAAGATTTCTTTTATTAATTTATAATAAGAAGTTAAAATTCTGAATAGTAGTATTAAGTATATAGTCCTAGAGTTTTTTAGGTAGATTATTCATAAGCATAGTATAAACTACTTTATTAATAATCTAATTAATATATTTAATTATTCTATTTATTAATAGTATATAAATAGTAGTTAGGTTAAGTTAAATACTTATAAAATAAGGGTTTCTAAATATTTTCTTAAGTTTTAAAGTATTATTATAAATTTATAACTTTATAGTTAATATAGTTATATTAATAAAAGTATTATTAAACTTCTTAAT
>AMCV02000007.1:2009540-2026499 GCA_000350065.2 Colletotrichum orbiculare MAFF 240422
GAATAACTAGTTATCTTAAGAAATCTATATTACTATAATAATTATTACTACTATATACTTCTTCTTTACTATAATTATATTCTATTATTCCTTATACAAAATATATAATTTCAATATTACCTTCCTTATTACTCTAATATTTTAAAATATTTAAATTTATATTTAATAATTTATTAATTATTCTAATAATATAAATAGAATTTAATTACTCTATAAAACTTTATATAGCTTTTATAAAAACTTCTTTTAGTAATTCTAACTTATTATAATTAAAATAAAAAAAATTAGTTTTATATTTATTAAAAAGAAGATTTACCTTTTTATTAATAAGAGTTTTAATATTTATACTTTTATATATATTAATAATAATATTATAATTATTCTTATATTTAAAATTATAAAGAAGATTTATAAAATACTTAAAACTATATACCTTCTTTAAGATCTTAGTATCACTACTTAGTTTTTAGGATTTTAGATCTACTATAATACTATAAAGATCTTCTTATCTTAATATAAATATATTAACTCTATTATATACTATTTTAACTATTATAAACTTTATACTATTAAGACTCTTCTTCTTACTAATAAGGACTTTCTAATTATATAGTTAAAAAATAAATATAATAATTAATCTTACTAGTTCTATATAGAGTAAACTAGTTATTTTGAACTAGTTAACTATTAATATTTAACTAGATATTATTTAAACTATAAGTAAATTATACTAAATAAATACTAACCCCTTTCTTACTTATTAATATATTATTAAATACTTCTTTTAATACCTTATTAGTACTACTAGTTATAATATTATATTTAGAAAAATAGATCTTATAATAAGTCTAGATTTCTATATTATAGTAAATACTATTTTTACTAATAATAGATTATTATATATATCTATTAATAGCTATATTATATATTTTACTAGATAACCTATTACTTAGAAGTTTAAGAAATAGATAATTATTACTCTAAGTTTTATAGNAAGTAGAATTCATTAATCTTATACCTATTAATATATCTTTTAAATAGATTTCATAATATATTAAGTAGTTATTAGATTGATAGATTACTATACTTATGATCTTTTGTACTAATAGTATTAATACTCTAGTAAATATTATAAACCTTCTAAATAAAATATATATATAGAATATTAATATTTAGTATAAATAGATTATTTAAGAGGTTAATAATAATAATGTAATTACTCTATATCTTATTAAAAGTATTAATATAATTACTAATAGTTTTATTAAAGTTTTAAATACTAATAAATATAAGGATTTTATAAGACTACTAGGAATAATAGATAGTTTGGATTAAAAATTACTTCTAGAAGGATTATTAGTAATTAGATTAATTAGTATATAATTAAATAGCTTTAATATTATTAATTTTAAAAGTATTCTTTTTTTTGAAAACTCCTCAGATTTAGAGTTTTTTAATTTAAAATAGGTATTTTAGAAGATCTAAACTAATTTATATATTTAGCTAGTTATAAGTTTAACCTAAAGAGGAGTATTAAGGGGTAGGTTAATAGCTATATATATTATATACTATAATTATTTATATTATATACTAACTTAAATACTATAGCCTAGAAACTTATCTTCCTACTTTAATAGTAAGAAGCTCCCTTTCTCTAGATATTACTAATAAGATTACTATTACTTTAGTTCTTATCCTCTTACCTAGAGGTTATATAGTAATATATTTATAAGTATAATTAGGATTATAAATAGTAAGATAGTTAAGACTTATATTTATAAATAAAGAAAAGATATAAATAGAATAAAAGAGTTATTATTGGATTCTTATAAAAGATATCTACTAGATATTTATTATACTTTATAAATAATTATTTATATAATTATTCTAATAAGTACACTTCTTATAGGAATTTCTTTTAGAATTATACTTCTTAAAAATTCAGGGAAATATAGAAATATTTAAACTTAAGTCTTAAGAGTATCTTTATTAGTTTATTAACTAATATATTATTTATTAATATATAGATAATATTAAATAAGCCTACTATAGATTCCTAATAGAGTTATATATTCTAAATATCTATATAGTAGAAATATATCAAGATTTACTTATTAATATTAACTATAAGGTAAATTATTTAATTATTATTATAATAGATCTTCTAGATATTACCTAGCTCTAGAGTAATATCTCTAAAGAATTATCTAAATATTATAATCTATTTTATAATATAGTTAACTATTAGAAGTTCTATTTTAATAATAGATATAGTAATAATAACCTGATAAATAGACTTCTATTAGATTGGTTTTCTAAAGAAGGAGATTATATACTTCTAAAAAGACTTTTATATTTTAATATTATTAGTAAATAAAATATCCCTTATAATTAATACTCTTTATTTACTATTTAAGTTATTATAATAAATTATAAAAGAATAAGTAGAATATGAATAATAAATTATCCAATTAATTACTAAGAAGTATTAACAAGAGGGATTTATAAAGTCATATAAAAACTAAGTATATATAAATAAGATATTAAGATAGATTATAATTAATATATAAGATACTAATTTAATCTTCTTTTAGAACTTTTTAACTTTAGAAGTTATAGTAATATTTAGATTTAAAATAAAAGGGACTATAAAAATAAGAATTAGAAGTAAAATTATATTAATTAGATTATAATATTTAGTAACCTTTTTGATATATTGATTATAGATAAATTTAATTATTTTTACCTATTCATTTGAAATAATTTATATTTTAAATAATTATTCTACTAACTTTTAGGTTTTTACTCTATAAGTATTTTTTAGTTATAAGATAACCTAAGTAGTATAAACTACTATTAAATAGTAGTAGAAAATAAAGACATTTTTAATATAAAATATAATAAGTATATATCTTTCTGAAATCTAGAAGAAGTTTTTATTTTTATTTATAAGATAAAGTCTTAAGTAAATAAATATCAATAAGAACTCTTTATATTATAGGAGTAATATATTATATAGGCTATAGAATATATAAATAAGTTTAATATAACTTCTAAATTACTAAAAGCCTTCTAAAAGCTAGTATTATATAGGAATTCCTTTAGGATTGAAATATATATTAAAAAAAGTATTAATAATATCTACCTAGAATATTTCTAAGTCAAAATATATTATAATTATTTACTATATAGAAAGGTTATATAATTTACATTATTATATATATCTACTTAGGAAAATCCAATTACTATGAATTATTATATATATAAAACTTCACCTTATAGGAATTAAAGAATTTATTTTTTATCTTTTTAATATAAAAGTATTAATTAAAATAAATTAACTTTTCTTTAGATTTATTTTATAAGATAACTTTCTAGGTTTTTTTTTCTTAAAATATATTTATCTCTATATATACTACTTATAAAAAGAAATCTTAAAATTATTCTAAAAACTAGGAAATTATAAGAGTATAGCTAAAGGCTTTAACCAGGAAAGGTTTAGATATATAGGTAGGGTCTGTATTACTATATAGACTATTATTTAAAAGATCTAAATTATAATCTTTTAACTAAAAATTCTTTTTAGTATTTTAGTAGCTATAGCTAGCTAGTTATTAAATGTACTATATAGTCCTATTAATATATTTTTATAACTATCCCCCCCTTTAAAAGCCTTAGTCTTTAAAACTATAATTATATACTCCTTAATATCTATCGTAAAACCTACGTATTATTACTAACTATTTATTATACTAAATACTTCTTTAATGCTTGTAATTATTCTACTATAATATTATTATTTATTTAAATGATTTTTTATAGTTTAAATAATAGAACTAATTTTTATTATTATTATTATTAATATCCTATTACTCCTTCTATTATTTATAAATATATTTATTATTATCCTAGTAATATATTAATACTTTTAAACTTTATAGTGTTATTCTAATAGGAATAGTCTTTTAACTCTATTATAGTTTTCTATATTATTTCGCTATATATTTAGTAAGTATTATTTACTTCTTCTATATATATCTTATTATTTTTTAATTTTTTATTTATACTATTTTTATCCTTTTAATATCCTTCTATATTATCTTACTAATTATTCCTAGCTTACTATTTTTTCTTTCTTCTTTTTTTCTTTTTCTTCTTTATTATTTATACACTATACGTTTCCTAATAATATCTCATATTATTATTATTATTACTATCTTCTAAATATTTATTTATAATAGTAAAAAAGCTCTTAATAAAAATTTCTTATATTTAGAGCCTAGTAACTACTCACCTTATTTTAGCTATCTATTATTACTCTATCTTAATATAAAACAACTACTCTATATTATTAATAACTATATACTAAAATATATCCTTTACAAAAACAATAAATAGAAATATTATAGTATAAATTATTTTTTACTATTTATTTACTATTTTTATTAATTTTTACTATTTAGGTTTTATTTAAATTATATAATACTATTTAAACAACCTAAAACTAAACTATTATCTATTGCTAAATATTTAAATAAAAAACCTTAACTCTTAAATATAAAAGTAAATTACTCTATATTCTTACTAAGATCTTAGTAAAGTAGTAGTATATAGGTAATATTATTTATAACCTTTTTATAAGTATATAGAAGAAGAAGTTTAATATAGAATATTTTATCCTTTAGGAGATATTAGCTATTTATTAATATTTAAATATTATATATCTTATTACTATAAATTTACTAAACACTTACCTTATTATTATTACTAATTAATAAGATAGTTTAGTATTTTAAAATCTATAGAAGAAGTATTTCGCTAACTATTTACTATATAGCCTACCTATTTTTATAATAATAACCCTATTATTACTTTAGAAGAATAGCTTATTTATTTCCTTAATATACCTTATTATACCTTAATACCTAAAAATACTAAAACTCCTATTATCTTAAAACTATTTTAATTTAATAATAATTTTCACTATTACCTTACTAAATATTCTAAATATAATATACCTAAATATCTTATTACTATTACTAGTAGTTATTCTATCCCTTATAAATCTAATATTACTATACCTTACTATATATATACCCCTAGTTCGTTATTATTTACTATTAGTAAAAATAAAAATAGTAGTAATAATTAGGATAATAATAAGAATAGAGAATCTAAAGTTTTAAAAATCCTTTTATAACCCCCTTATTATACTAATAGTAAAGATAATATTACTATACTTATTATAAATAATTATATTTCTTCTATTAAAATCTACTTAGTAAGCCTTTAGTATTATCCTACTCTTAATAATACTATTTTACTTAATATTAAAAAAGAAATTATAAATAATACCTAAATAGAAAAACTTCCTATTAAAAAGTATAAAACTTATTCTAGTATTATTCTATTTACCCTTATAGTTTTTATATCTAGTAGCTATTAGTCTACTACTAGAAAGTCTACTACCCTTAAAACTACTACCCCTAAGAAAGCTACTCTAATAAAAAAAACTATAGCTACTAAGAAAACTCCTACTACTAAGTAGGTTACTATACCTTTAATACCTATTATACCTATAGTACTTATTATTCTTATTATACTTATAAAAAAGGGTTAGAAATACTTTTATAAGAATATACCTAAGCTTTAGGTATGAAAATTATATTATTTATATATACTAGCTAAGTTATTACTAAAGTATATTAGTTTTTTCTAATTTAGAAATATACCTTTTAGAATAATATTTAAACTATTTAAATAATTAATAGAATTATTTCTCTTTTTTTCTTTAGGATATTATTACTAAATACTTAGTATTAATATTATACTAATTATCCTACTTCTTATAATATTAAATTATTTATTTTTCAAATTTCTAAATAGCTTCCTATATATTACTTAAGTTAGCTATAATTTCCTATATATTATACTCTATAAACTACTTAACCTATTTTATAAAAAAATATTTATTATCTCTATCTTTTTACTTCCTTATAATTTCTTCTACTTCTTATTCTATAGGATTATCTTCTAACTTAGAAAAAATAGCCTAACTATTAGTATCCCTTTACTATTCTATCTATAGTTTAAATAAAGAGATAGGGAAAATATTATATATCTAGTAATATTATTCTAGTAAATATATTCTATATACTTATTCCCCTATCCTTTCTACTATTAAGACTTTAATATATTTTAATACTAACTTTTTATATTTAAACCTAAAGTTTTTTATTAATAGCTTAATAACTACTTCTTAATTATATATATATAGTTAATATTTCGAGTTATATATTTTTACTTAATTTTTAACTATTATTTATTAATATTCTACTATTTAGCAATATATTTAATTAATATAAATAACCTATTTTATAACACTTTATATTATTAAGTCTTTTTTACTATATATTTAACTATCCTCAAGTAGAACCTATATAGTTTTTCTATTAATAAATACCTAGTAGTACTATATCTACTATTATTATATATAAATATAGTTTTTCTTAGTTATACTACCTAGATAGTAAGTAAACCCCTAATAAATACTCTAAAGTAATACTCTAATATTTAATATATTTATTCTATTTAACTATCTATTTATAAATAATATACTATTAATAACTATTATTTAATTAGTTACTTTACTATAAACTCCTCTTAAAATTAATTTATAAATAATTTATCCTTATTTCTAATAATACTTTCTAGAATACCAAACTAATATTCTACTTCTTTATAAAATATTACTACTAGTTCTATAACTATTATCCTCTTTATTATTAAAATAAATATTATAAACTTTATAAACCTATTTATAATAACCAGAATAGTATTATATATACTATTATTTTAGTAAATATTCTCTAGAAATCCTATAATAAAATCTATACTAATTTCTTAAAATAATCTTATTAGGATAAGTAGAGATTATAACTAATTATATAGTTTATACTTTAATATTTTAATCCCCTAATAGATTTAATATAATATTATATAATCCTATATATCTATAGCTATATTACTTTAATAAAAATTCTATTTTATAAAATCATAGGTTTTATTAATACCTATATAGTTTATCCTACTTTTATTATAATATAAATGAATAATTTTATATCTTAAAGATTTTATATTAAATATAACTAATCTTCTTTAGAAGAAAAATATCCCTTCTATATTTACTAAGTAGCCCTTCTAACTACTAATTATTCCCCAGGCTTTCTCTATATATATCTAGTAGTCTTTATTATAGGTTTATAGCTTTTTAATAACTTATTTAATATTTTTAGAATCCTTTATAAAGTATACTATTTTATCTTTCATAAAACCCCTTACTACTAAATATAAAATATATTATACTAGAATAATAACCCTAGTTTTTTATAAGTTCTTTTTACTTACTAGTACTTACTAAGTATTTTCTATTATCCTATATATCTCTTTACTATAAATAACTATAACTATAATTATTACTATACTTCTAGTATCTCTATTAGAATAATATTTTTAAGAAGTTAAGTATCCTCTACTTCTAGGTCTAATTCTTATATTAAAGTATCTTTCCTATATCTATATTATTTAAATAAAAGTTTTTACTAATTCTAAACTTCTTTTAACTTTAGTAACCCTCTAGTAAGTATCTACTAATAATAACTTAATAAGTTATAGCTTATTTATAAGGATTAGTAATATATTATAATATTCTACTTCTTCTTTTATATAGTCTAACTATCTAAATAGTCTATCTACTAAGTTAGTAGCTTTAGGTTAATACTTTAAATTAAAATTAAATACTAAGAATTTATAAATCTAATAAATAAGTTTTCTTTAAAAATCCTATATTAATATTATAATAATACCTATTAGAACCTAATAATCTATTAAAACTATAAACTTTTTTGAAAATCCTATTAAGTAATATTCCTAGTAGTTAAAACTCTTAATAATAATTAGTAATTCCTATTAACTTATTTTTTATTTCTATTCTATTTTACTAAGTTTCTTAGAATAATAAGTAATTAGTTACTATTACCCTTCTATTTTTTATAATAAGATACCTAAGATTACTTATTATAATATATCTATTTCTACTTTAATATCCCTAATAAAATCCTAATACTTAAGAATAATTACTAAGTAGAAAGTATTCTATAGTATTAAAAATACAGACTTTATACTTTCTAACTATAAGAAAACCTTCTTCTCTATTCCTCTTTTAAAGAATACTATAAGTAATACTATTACTCCTAAGTAATTAATAATAAACTTATAATAAAAATTATAAAAACCTAAGAATACTTAAAGTTCTTTAAATATTTCTAGTAGCTTCTATTTAGTAATAATTTAGATTCTTACTAAGTTTATTTTTACTCCTTCTTAAATAATTATATAGTTTAGAAAACTTATCTCTTCTATATAGAATTTATATTTAGAAAGCTTAGTAAAAAGATACACTTTATATAGTTTAATAAATACTTATAGTAATACTTTAATATAATCCTCTCTAGTACTTATTATATATATTATAATATTATCTATATATATTATATAATATATATTAATTAAACTAGTAAGTATATAGTTAATATATATTTAGAAAGTTACTAATATATTAATAAGACCAAACAGTATTACTATATATTTATAGTAACTATATTATATTTTAAATACTATTTTCTAATAATCCTCTAATTTAATCTTAATATAATAATAAGTATTTTTAAAATTAATCTTTAAAATCTATATTACTCCCCAGAATCTATCTAGAAACTTACTAATTAGTAATAATAAGTAATAGTTTTTAATTATAATTTTATTAAAACTCCTATAGTTAATATAGAAATATAAAAAGCTATCCTTCTTTAAAATAAAAAAGATTAATATACTTATTTTACTTATAAATAGTTATATATATCTATTTACTAGGTTCTTAATAATATATACTTTTAACTCCTCTAATTACTACTTATTTAGTAGATATATAAGCTTATAAAGTAGTTTCTTACTTAGTTCTAATTTAATAATATATTTAATATCCTTAAAGACTAGGATAAACTTTATTATAACCTTATTAAATACTCCTTACTTACTTATAAACTCCTTAAAGATATCTATAGTTATAATAACTTTATCCCTTTCTCTAAATACTTCTATATAAACTTTAAGATCCTCTCCTACCCTACTAATATATAATATATAAACTATCTTATTATTCTTAATAATCTCTTATATAAATACTTCTAACTTAGTAATAGATATACACTTATAATACTAAATATTTATCTAGATATCTATTATAATATCTTCTTAACCTATAGAATACTATTTTAATAAGAAGTCTATATATCCTTCTAATTAGTAAGTATTAATAAATAGTTAGTATAACTTTTATAAATAATTATTTAAGTTTATAAAGAAAAATATTAGTTAGTATAATTTCTCTAATTCTAATATTAAACTATTAAATCTTTTTAAAATAAGTATAGTTATTTTAACTAGAACTAATCTTAGTAATATAACTAGCTACTTACTAATAAAATTAATTTATAAATATAAATCTATATTTATTATTACTTCTTTCTTTTTAGTACTTTAAAGAATAATTACTAAACTTTTAACTATCTTTTCTATAAAGACTAATTTTTTAACTAGTATAAAAACTATTAGTTCTATTTCTATACCTACTTATTTCCCTAGATCTCTTTAATATAAAAGCTAGTATTAATAGTTTATACTAAAATATAAAACCTTATAGTATTTTACCCCTAAATAACTATTAGTATTCTATTTATACTTACTTTATTCCTATAATTCATAACTTTATATTTAGTCTTATTATATAAGAAATAAGTTTTTATAATCTATAGTATAGTTAATATATATATAGTTCTCTAGTTTAAAGTAGGTATAGTATTACTTAACCTATTAATATCCTATTACTAACTATTTAATATTAATAGAGTTAATAGCCCTATTTATCCTGCTATTTATAAAAATAGGAGTAATTAGAAAAGTTATAGGTCTATATATAGATATTTATATCCCCTATTTTATATTAGTTCGCTAGTATAGTATTATTAGAGTTCCTATAGTTTCTCAGCCTCTATTATAATATTTCTAACCTTTAGGATTAAAACCTTAAGTCTCTCTATTTTTTTTTTAAACCTAAGTATAATTAGTAGAAGTAGATAAAAACTTCTCTTTTATTCTATTTAAATCTAGGTATACCTAAGTTCTAATATAACGCTAACTATTTAGTATAATACTATATAGGTAACTAGTATTCTCCCTATTATACTTTTTTAAGCTTCTATTTATATAACTTCTCTTATATTTCTAGGTTGATATACTATTAGCGAATAAATATAATAAAGTTAACTTAAATAGAGTTATCTTCTAGGTTAACCTTATAGTTTCTTTATTCTATCTAGAATTAGGATACTAGTTTTATAAATACTTATTAGATCTACTAGTTAACTATACTACTTAGTTAGATTTAGTAGCTATCCTTAATAGCTATAATCTAATTATTAACTTATTTAATTATAAATTCTTTTTCTATTATTTTATAATTATATAAAAATAGTTTTTTTTAATTTTTAAGTAGTCTAAATACTATTAATTACTTAACTAAATATTAGATAAAAACTATAGTCTATTTTTTATAAGCTTCCTACTACTTCTATATCTACTCTTAGTATATTACTATTTAAGACTATATAATTTCAAGTATTTTACTTATAATACTTACTAAGTTTAATCTAAATAGGAATAGTAACTATAATAATATTTAGGATTACTTATTAAATCTAGATATTAATTACTAAAAACCTAGTAACTATTTAAACTTAAGAAGTATAATAGAAATTATTCTACTTCTTCTTCTTATATTAAGAAAAAAGTATTCTTTTCCTTAAAATATATCTTATATAAAGTTATCTAATTAATATCCTTTTTTAACCTCTTTAGTATACTATTAGTAAGAGCTTGTATTAATACTAAGCTTTAACTTATCTTAGGTAGTATATAGGAGGTATCTTTCTTTAGGGGTATTTTCCCCTAAGGTTATTATCCTATTATTATTATTACTTTACTCGCCTAATTCCTATTAATAGTATAGTATAATACTAGCGGTCTTATTATACGCTTCTATTAAGTTAAGTATTAATTATTAAAGTTTATTAAGGTTTGTATTAAGTCCGTACCTATAGGGTAGCTATTCTCTATGAAAATAGTTACTATTTAATATCTTTATTTATATTAGTTACTTAAAAAATTAAATAGAAGTAATAGAATTATAAGAGTATAGCTAAAGGTTTTAACTAGGAAAGGTTTAGATATATAAGTAGGATCTATATTGCTATATAGACTATTACTTAAAGGATCTAAGTTGTAATCCTTCAGCTGAAAACTCTTTCTAGTGCTTTAATAGCTATAGCTAGCTAGTTACCGGGCGTACTACGTAGTCCTATTAATATATTTTTACAATAAGGTAGTAAGTAGAAAAAATTATAAGAAAATAAAAAGATAGAAATAATAAATACTTCTTCATAAAATAAACTAGGTAGTTTGTAGAATATAATATATAGGAAATTATAGTTAATCTAAGTAATATATAGGAAGTTATTTAAGAATTCGAAAAATAGATAATCTAATATTATAAGAAGTAGGATAATTAGTATAATATTAATATTAAGTATTTAATAATGATATTTTAAAAGAGGGAGGAGAAATAATTCTATTAACTATTTAAATAATTTGAATATTATTCTAAGGGGTATATTTTTAAATTAGAAAAAACTAATATACTTTAATAATAATTTAGCTAGTATATATAGATAATATCATCTTTTTATTTTAAGCTTAAGTGTATTTTTATAAAGGTATTTCTAAAAAAATTTTATAAGTATAGTAGGAATAATATACACTATAGGAATAATAAGTATTATAAATATAATAAATACTATAAGTATAATAAGTATTAAAAATATAGTAATTTATTTAGTAGTAGGAGCTTTCTTAGTAACTATAGCTTTTTTTATTAGAGTAGTTTTTTCAAGAATAGTAGTTTTAAGAGTAGTAGACTTTTTAGTAGTAAACTAAAAACTACTAGATATAGAAATTATAGGAATAGATAGAATAATATTAGAATGAGTTTTATATTTCTTAGTAGGGGGTCTTTCTATTTAGGTATTATTATTTATAGGTTTTCTTTTAATACTAAGTAAGATAGTATTATTAGGAGTAAAGTAGTACTAAAGGTTTTTTAAATAGATTTCAATAGAAGAAATATAATTATTTATAATAAGTATAGTAATATTATTATTATTATTAGTATAGTAAGGGGGTTATAAAAAGGTTTCTAAAACTTTAGATCTTCTATTCTTATTATTATTCTAATTATTATTACTATTTTTATTTTTATTAGTAGTAGATAATAGTAAATTAGAAGTATATATATAGTAAGATATAGTAATATTAGATTTATAAAAAATAAGGTGAATACTAGTAATAATAACAAGATATTTAAATATATTATATTTAGAGTAGTTAGTAAGGTAATAGCGAAAATTATTACTAAATTAGAATAATCTTAAGATAGTAAGAGTTTTAGTACTTTTAAGTATTAAGATATAATAAGGTATATTAAGGAAATAAATAAGCTATTATTCTAAAGTAATAGTAGGATTATTATTATAAAAATAGGTAGGTTATATAGTAGATAGTTAGTGAAATATTTTTTCTATAGATCTTAGAATATTAAGTTATTTTATTAATTAGTAGTAATGATAAGGTGAGTATTTAGTATCTTTATAGTAATAAGATATATAATATTTAAATCTTAATAGATAGTTAATATTTCTTAAAGGAGAAGATATTTTAAACTAAGTTTTTTTTATATTTATAAAAGGTTATGATTAATATTACTTATATATTACTATTTTACTGAGACTTTAGTAAACGTATAGAGTAATTTGTTTTTATACTTAGGAGTTAAGGTTTTTCGTTTGAGTATTTAGTAATAGATAATAGTTTAGTCCTAAATTACTTAAGTAATACTAAATAACTTAAATAGAACTTAAATAGTAAAAGTTAATAAAAATAATAAATACATAGTAAAAGAATGATTTATACTATAATATTTCTATTTATTGTTTTTATAAAAGAGATATTCTAATATATAGTTATCAATAATATAGAGTAGTTTTTCTATATTAAAATAAAGTGATAATAAATAACTAAAATAAAATAAGTAGTTACTAAATTCTAAATATAAGAAATTTTTATTAGGAGCTTCTTCATTATTATAGATGAATATTTAGAGGATAGTAATAATAATAATAATATAAGATATTATTAGGGAATATATAATATATGAATAATAAAAAAGAAAGGGAAAAGGAGAAGAAAAAAAAATTAGTAAGTTAGGAATAATTAGTAAGATAATATAAAAAGGTATTAAAAAGATAAAAATAGTATAAATAAAATATTAAAAGATAATAAGATATATATAGAAGAAGTAGATAATATTAATTAAATATATAGCGAAATAATATAGGGGATTATAGTAGAGTTTAGAAAACTGTTTTTATTAGGATAATATTATAAAGTTTTAAAGTATCGATATATTACTAAGATAATAATAAATATATTTATAAATAATAAAAAGAACGAATAAAAACCTAATAATAGTAATAATAAAAATCAGTTCTATTATTTAGATTATAAAAATTCGTTTAGACGAATAATAGTACTATAACTAAATAATTATTAAAGTTAAAAGAGTATTTTATATACTAAATAGTTAGTAATAATATATAGATTTGTAATAGATATTAGAAGATATATAACTATAGTTTTAAAGACTAAGGTTTTTAGAGGGGGGAATAGTTATAAAGATATATCAATAGGGCTATATAGTATGTCTAGTAATTAGTTAGCTATAGCTATGAAAGTATTAGAAAGGGTTTTTAGTTAGAGGATTATAATTTAGATTTTTTAATTAATAGTCTATATAGTAATATAGATTTTATTTATATATCTAAACTCTTCCTAGTTAAAGGTTTTAGCTATATTCTTATAACTATATATTAAAAATATATTGGATTAATATATATTAAGGTTTTTTAGATAGAAATATTATTAATATAAAATATAATTTCATTATTAAAAGTTTTGAAATAGAAGTTAATAGTATAAATAGTAAAATAAAGTTTATACTAATTAAAATTTATAATAATATCATTTAAGTTAAATAGTATTATATCTCCTTATAAAAAGCTTATAAGATTATATATAATAAAGTATTAGAGATATTAAAAAATTAAATACTTTAAAATACTATTAAAGTAGTTAATAATACTAGTAGTTTTAATAGTGTTATTCTAACTTATTTATTTTTAGATTATATTTATACTTAACATAATATTATTATTATTTCTAGATATAATAAGATATATAGTAGTTATTTATAAAGTAATAGAAGAAGTATATAAGATCTATATATAGTATTAGGTTTTAGATATTTTAAATATATATAATAGCTTTTTTATAATATCTATCTATTAATTCGTATTATAATTAGATATATATATCTATTACGAATATTAGGATTATACTAGACTTTTTAGATTTATTTTAATTAATAAGGAGATATATATTATTAACATAGAAGAGAAGCTTAATAGTTTCTAATTAATAATAGTTAAATTATATTATTACTTTTAAATTAAAGAGAGTAATAATAAGAATTCTTATAATAATAAAATTAAAAGAGAGATTTTACTTCAAGAGATAATTATAATAGTAATATTGAAAGAAAAACTAAAGTAATAAGGATAATTATATAAGAATAATATCTTTATTATAAAAGTTAGCTTTTTTAATATTATATATTATAATACTTACTATATAATAAAAGAAGTAGAAGTATTAGTTAAGACTATTGATTTCTATTAATATAACCTCATTATAATACTTAGTAAGTTTTTTAAAACGTTATATATAATAGAATAGGAGACTTTCTTAATAAAAAGAGTACTATATTTTAAATATTTTCATTTTTAAAAGTATAGGTAAATAAGGATTTCTAGTTTTAGGTTTATTAATAAAATTAAGAATATTAATAATATGCTATATAAAAAGTTATAGCTAGTTAATAAGAGATTTAATAATTAGGAGATGATTAATATTTTTATATAGTCATTAATAATATAATAGGTTAATTATTACTTTAGATTAATACTATTAGTAATACTATATTCTAATATTCCTATAGATATTTATTTCTATAATATTACTTAAATATTTATATAAGTAGAGATACTACTAAATTACTTTATCTTAATAAAACTACTTATTAATTTATAATAAGTATATTTAAAAATATAANNTTATTATTATTATCTGATTATTATATAGTTTTATAGAGTAAGATATATCTTAATATATAATATATTCTAATTACTATAAAAAGAAACTAAGGATAGAAACTTTATTGTATATTCTATATTTTATAATCTGTAAAATAGATAATTTATATTTTAATATTATAAGTATATAGATAGATAATACTTTTAGTTTTTATTTATCTAAATTAAATAATAGAGAAGAAGAAGAATTCTAATAAATAAGATTTATAGTAAATTTAAAATTAATACTTATATATAATAAGTTTCTTATTTTTAATAGAAGTATAATAATTTTGAAAAAGATAATAATAATATAATTTTTATTCAAAAAAGTTAAAATAGAAAGATTTAATTCGTTAATTATATTTCTAGTAAAATAAAGTTAGTATATATTAAATAATAAATATAAGAGGTATATACAGTTTCTATATATTAATTAGAAGTATATTTTAACCTTTCTACTATAGCTTCATACTAAGATTTAATAGAAGAAGATATTAAGAGATTTAATGAATATTTTATATAGTAGATAAATAATTTAGAATAAGGTTTAGTATTTGTCTTTATTAATATTAAGGAGATAAAGTTTTATATTTTTATTACTAGATTCTTTCCTGATAATAGAGATATAATATCTTAGTTAGGATTTATTATTATCTTAAGAATAGAGAGAAATAATAAGGATAATAATATTTTTAAGCTAAAAAGTAATATTATCTATTTTTCTTTTATTAAGTTGAAAAGAATTATATAAAATATATTAATTTCTAAGGTTTATAGTATAACTATTAAAATTCATATAAAATATATAATCTCTATTATTTTTAGGTAAATAATTAAATATTTAAAAGTATTAGTAATACTAATAGTAGTTTATACTAGTTTTTATTCTTTTTATAAGTATTTTATTAATATAGGTATTATTAAAGAGAAATATTTTATAATTAATATTATAATATTTTAGTAGTTATATAAGTAAAAGGAGATCTTTAAGATCTATTAGATTAATAGTAAAGATAACTTTATAGATAGTATAATTAAAAGATCTAATAATTGAGTTTTTAAGGAATTTATAATAATAAATAAAATAAAGTAAGATAGAAGGATAGCTTATAAGAACTACTAATAGTAATAAGAAGAAGAGATAAAAGTAAAAAGAAGATATATAAGATAATAAGAAGAAAGTAATAGGGAGAGAAAAAGGTGTATTATAATAAGAGTTTAAAATACTTCATATAGTATTAAATAAAAAGTATATTTCTATAGAGAAATACTATTTATAGTATTTTTACAGTTTTTAGCATAATTGAAAAGACTTATATAACTGGAAGTAATTTTAGACTTATTTTGTATTTTATACTATTTTTGCATTTTATACTACTTTTGTATTTGATACTAATTTTAGTATCAAATATATTTTAGTTATAAAAGAAAGTATTATGAGTATTAGGTTAAATATAATATTCAAATAGCTAAAACTATAATAATAGGTAATTAAATAGTTAATCTACTTATTTAGACTAATGAGAATAAAAGGATCTTT
>AMCV02000007.1:2035426-2049369 GCA_000350065.2 Colletotrichum orbiculare MAFF 240422
CTTTAGCTACTTTAATACTATATTTAACCTAATAGTAATTAGTAACATAGTTATTAAAACTATATTAGTTTATATTAAGTTTATTACCAATTATTTATATTCCCTTTCTCTCAAATTAGAAGTTATTATAATTAGCATTTTAATAAAATCTATAAATCTATCTATATATACTTCCCTTAGTATATTATTAATAATTTAAATAGTAAAATCCTTTCGAAAAATTAATTTCTACTTTTTTACTAAATTAGTCTACTATCAATCTATTAGAATTATTATTAAGAGTTCTAGAATATTAATATCTATTATTATCTTTTATTATTTTCTATTCCTTTTCTATAATCTACTATTTACTACTCAGTTATATTTAAATAAGAAGTTTATTAATATTAGAAACTAACTATAGGAAATACTTAAGTAATATCTTAATAGTATTACAATAAATTTAAAGAGTTTATATTTTAAATAAAAATTCTTTATTAGACTATAGAAGTAATAGTTATATAAACCCCTGATAGTAATATTCTATATAAGTTTTAAAGCTTAAGTCTATAATATAGATATTACTCTAAATATAAAATAAAAGTAGTTTATTAAGATATATATATATATATATATATATATATTAGAATTTTATTTTAATAATTAGAAGTGAAGTTAAATTTCCAGAAATTTTACTAATTACTTAGGATTGAATTCAATAGTATAGATTCTTTCTCTTAAATATATTATTCATTATAGATAACCTCCTCTAGAGTTCTCTGTATATTATACTCTACAATCCGCTACCTGCTGTTTACCAGCCTCTTTAGCCGATGTCCTCTGGGGTTGTGCGAAAGAAAGACGGTTGGGCTTGCTTTGCGAGACCGCGGCCGTACTTCTGGTATATTTTTCGCGAAGCTCTCGCTCGAAGGGGGTTGGCAGAGGCGCAAAAGGGGTCATGGATGGCAGTCTGGTCACTGAAGATGCCATGCCCGTCCAGCGCGTTGGCGTGTTCACGACAACCCTATCAACATCACCCCCAGACCCCGGCCCGTCCTCTTCTGCCACAAGTCCAAACTCTTGCAGTCCGGATGATCTCAAGGGCGGCGCAATACGCTCCCGAAACGCCTTTGGCAGCTGAATGGAGTTTCGGTTTGCACCTAGTGACATCCTCCTCCTTGACGTAGTGAGACTCATCCGCATGGCACTCGAGAGCTGTGAGTCAACCTCCCGACCATCTCCCTTCCAAGCGAGTAGTATCCGGCGCACCAACTTTTTTTCATTCCTCTCCTTGACGTCTGAGGCCACGTACTCTCGACTCTTGAGTTGCAGCAATGTCGACTGCCACTGACCCCAGTAACGCGTCTTCAACATTTCATCCCACATGTTTGCTGCGCGTTGTTGTTCGCTGGCGTCTACCACCGACAAGCTGTGCCACTCCTGCAGTAACGCAACCATCAAAGAGATGGTAACGCGCAGATTGCTGTTGCTTTCTTCTCGCCAAGCCGCCAGCATCAAACCAAGCCGGGCCTGCGTCACGATACCATGGTGCTCCGCTGACTCCCGGCCGATGTCTGCACGGACGCTTACTAATGCTTTCCAGCGGAACATGTAACCTTTCGTAAGTGTTATCTTGACACGCTGTCTGCATTGCGCGTAAGACTTCCTTGTGTTTGAGCTCCACATGGCTTTTGCACGCCAGAGTTTCAGTGACGAAGTCGCGCTGACGTAAAAGCGGCCGCGCTGTGCCCACGTGGACAGACCCAGGCCATGCTGGACGTTGTCGTGCCATGTGCCCAGCGCGATCTGAGCGCTGTGATGGTCAGCACGTCGACTCGAACGTTTCATGTTGTTCGCAGAAGCTACTGTTCGGTATTGCCACTGCTCCAGAACCTTTGTTCGAAGCATCCGATGCATTATGGTCAGGCAAGACATGAAAGCACGTGGCAGGCGATGGAGCTTTTCTCTCGTTGGATCACCCGCCAGAATGCGATGTTCATAATCATCGAGTGTTAGCGGGGCGAGACAGGCTGAATGCCATCTGTAGAGCGCCTCACATACCAAGCGTGATCCGAGCCTGGCTCTGAAAACTTCAACTTTCGTCTCCAGATGCCACTGAACCAGAGATCGATAAACGAGGTGACGCTGCTTGAAAGACGAGATGTCCTCTTGGCTGATCCGCAAGTCCTTTCGCCACACGCTAGAGAGCTGAGAAATTGCGAACATGCGGAAGAGGACGTCTACACGAGTCTGCAGAGTGTGTAACATAGAACAGGCCGTCTGCCATTGCTGCAAATGAAGTATAACAGACCCGCGCGGTCGCTTGGAGTAACGTTGAGCCGAATACAGCTGAGACCAAGCAGCCAACAGCCTCGTAAGGAAGCTTTGCCTAGCTTTCGCGAGTGCAGTACGCCCTCCAAAATCAGTGTCGTCGGCCTGCTCAGACCACAGAGAAAGAAGGTAGGACATGAATAAGCGACGTCCCTTGGCTTTAGCGTCGGCGGTAATGAGCTCCCAGGGGTCGAAATAGCGCATGCGTAAGATGTGCCGCCGGGCAACAGCAGTTCTCTCAAGTTTTTCGATCGCACAAGCTCGCCAGTGGGATATTCCACGAAGTAACTGTAGATAACGCGCTGCCTTGGACGCCCGAATTTCTAGCAGCGCATATTGCGACTCCATCCCAGGGTCCGCTGCAGGTAAGTTCTGAGTCTTTCGAGAGAAGCTGTTGCGTGCGCTGTCGATATTGCCCAAAACTGCGGGCTGATGCTGGCTTTCTTCGTCCACATATGACTGTCCTGGGGAATAGTCCTCACCCGGAGGCCTGTTTTTGACCGGCAAAGACGGCGGGGATTCCTCGCAAGCCGCTACTCGTTCTCGGTCCACATTACTTTCACGAGTCGGCTGTACTGACCGCCCATGATGTTGCTCAAGACAATCGCCTCTCCCGTCAAAGAGAGGTTCATTGGCAGTACCTGGCAGCATCCAATTGACGGAGCGAACGGGCTTAGGTTTTTTGGGGTAAGAAATAGAGTCGCCCTTGTCGGATTGGGGGCCCATAGGAGCGCTATTGGCAGGCTGCGCTGTGGCATCGCTCACAACCCGTTGTTCAACGTTTTCAGTCTGAGACCACGAGTCGGATCGGCGTTGCTTATAGTCAATAGCTACCGAATGCGTGAAAATTTGTGACAGAGGCCTCCGGTGCTCGCGCAACGCCGAAGATGGGTCATCGGTGGCAGGGAGGGCATCCGTCAGCCTGAAGTGTGATGGTGGTTGAAAGACATGGGCAGGCGCGGCTGATGGTGGCGACAGTTTTAGATGCCCTCGGAGATAGCCCTTTGAAGCGTCTTGGAACAGGCCTTCAGCCACGTGCAGCACGGGTTCAACGCCGGAAAGAGAAGAGAAGGATTCGGGGGGGAGAGCTTGCGCTCCCTCGTAAGCTTGAAAGAATTGCGGTTTCGGGCTCCCGCTATGGGTCTCAAATTCGATTTCGATACCCATTCTCGATAGGACGGCACGCAACTTGTCCATAAGTGTACCATCGCCGCGCTCGCCACCGACCCGAAAGACGAGACGTGATATGTGATGATCTTCCTCCGGATCAATGCCATGTAAAGGGAGAACCGTGTCGTAAGCCTGGAAGAGCGCGTTGGTCGCCAGCCGCTCTCCCTCGGGGAGATGGTTGAGGTTGCCCTGGGCGGCCGAAACAACATCGTAAAGGACGGCAATTTCTGAGGCAACGAGTTAGGATTGATAATTGAGCTTTCGAATGAGGCGTGTGATGTGGACCAGGGGCCATTGAAAACAAACAGGGTGTGCTTTGCTCACCATCGTTGCTATAGTAGACGTCGGAGTTGTGCAAGGACGCGAAGCTGGATGTGCCGTCGCGATGAGCCAGCACTGGGCGATGCGGCAGCGACGGCATGTGAAATTGTGCCCTGCTGGCAGCATAATAAGGCGATGGAGAAGGTACCGCTGGGGCTGAAGTGGCGATGGAGAGCTCGGTGGGCAGGTGGATTTGCGAAAGATGAGCATAGAGCGGAGAGGTGCAGTATAGTTAAAAAGCGCCAGAGCTATTCTTCAAGGGTAAGGATTTAGGAGCACGTTTGTGAGCCATCAATCTACAATGAGAACACAGGGTTTCGTAGTGAGTGAAAACGTTGACCATAGAAACACCGCGCCTTGACCTGGCTGCCATAGGGTGGTGCGATGCAACGTGACGTCCAGTCGCGACGTTTCCCGAAAGGCGACGTACGAGGTGCTGGTATCTATGGCTCTCTTCCAAATTGGCCGTTTATGGCGTTGATAGTCCAACTCGATCAGACAATAAACAAATCAGAGGGACACAGCAGGGTGAACAGCAGTCTCCCTGGCTGCGTCGCTACCTAGATGGCTGCATATTAATAGTCATTGGTCAACGGTCTGCTTTGCTGGTTGAGCGGATTCCTGGTATTGCGACGGACGCATTTTGGTAATACGCGGCTTTGCAAACGAAAAAGTCTGTACATTCTATAGTTTAGCCGGCAGCTATAATAGTATTACTAAGTTTCTTCAGTATGATAGTATTAGTAGATACTTAAGCAAAATAGAAAACTATTCAAGAAATAGGATTAGTTTATAAAATAAAATCATTATAAAGTATTATTTACAAATAAGATTTAAATTAAATTAAAGTTCAATATAAATAGATATATATCTAAAAAGAATTATCAAAGTAGTTTGAATGAGTTAAATAATCTGCTAGTTAATCTAGAAGGCAAGATATATAATATATAATCTTACTATATATATGCAAGCTAATATTCTAATTATTTATTATTATTTATTTCTTTCCTATTCGTATTATTAATACTTTATACTATATATAATACTATATAAAGCTTTAAAGATACAATATAATACTTACTTATTCTTTATCCTTTGTTTAAAGTTAGTATTAGAGACTATGTTTTTATTCTTATAAAGATATAAGAAGTAAATTACTATATATATAATAATATATATAATTATTTTGAATATTATAGTATAATGTAGTTAATACTAGAAACTTTCTTTGTTCAATATTCTGATATCTAATTATTTATATAGAGAATTGTATGAAAAACTAATAGTTATTAGAACAGATAGATAAGTAGATAAATCGACAGTTAAGTTGTTACTATAGATAACCGTAAAACCAGGAGAAATATAATATAATAAAAGTAGTTTTCTCAATATGAGAACTGGTTTAAAATATAGAATATTCGTAATAATAATAGTTAAATCGAGAGAGAAATAGTAATTCGATTAATAGTATAATTAACTATTTCTAACTATTATTTATACAAATATTAAAGTTCTTATATAGAAAGTTTATTTCGGAGTTCTAGTTATTCTACTAGAGTTCTAGCTATACTACTCAAGTTCTAGCTATAGCTATAGTATATAAGCTATTATAACTATAGTATATAAAGCAATATAACTTTAATATATATATATTAATATAATGTATAATATATTATAGCTATAATGTATAATATATTATAGCTATAATGTATAATATATTATAGCTATAATGTATAATATATTATAGCTATAATGTATAATATATTATAACTATAATATATAAGCTAAAGTATAGTATATATCATAATATAGTTATAACATATTAACTACTATAGCTATAATATATAAGACGCGATAACTATAGCATATATAGCTTAAACTACTTCTAATACCTTATAAAAAGTAAACCCCTATACCTTTACCTTATTTACTTAAAAACCACCAGGGGTAAAAAGATAAAATAAGTATATATTTATAAAGTGATTTTTATACGATTTATTTATATATAAGTATTATATAATTTCTTATCACTTCTATGAGAATAATAAAAATAGAAGTTCTTTGTATATTAAAATAAATCTAATATCCTCCTATAAGGTATATTTCGCTAGTATATAGCTTGCTTATATAAAAACTTATAAAGCTTAATGAAAGATAAAGAGAGAAAAATTATATAAAGTTGTAAAATTTAAAGTTTATGAAAAGTAAAAAAAGAAAGACGTTTAAGATATCTTTTCTTAAAATTTAGATAAAAATCACTTGAACTTTACTAAGCCTAAAAATCTAGTTAGAATATTAGCTATATTATCTTCTATATTTATATAACATATAAAGATATTTTTATTTCTAATAAAATCTCTTAGAAACTGATATCTTATATCTTAATATTTCATTTCTTTATATAAAGTTTAGAGTTTTTAGCTGTTTTTTTACTATTAAATTATATATAAGAATCTTAGGTTTTTTGATTTTAGATAATCCTAATTTGAAATTCATATAACTATAACTATAATATGAATAAGTTACTTTTTTAGGTATCTAATAGAGCTATATATTTAACTTTATAAATAGATAGAGCTACTATTCTTTATTTTATAGTAAAACAACTAATAATATTACTATTTCTTCTTAAATAGAAAATACAAGAAGAAGTAGATTTTTTATTATTCAGATTTCTTATTTAATCTGAATTAGTATATCTTATAATATTCTTAATAGAAGATATTTCATTATAGTTATTAATAGATATATATTCTTCATTATTATTTTAATAACTCTATATATAATTAAGAGTTAAAAATAATTCTTACTTAGATTATAGGTAAATTAAGAGTAAGCTACTATTATAAAAGTAATATTAAGCTTCATTATTAGATCTAAATATAATAGAGCTCTTATTTCTTATTGAAATTTTGAAATATCTTTTTTAAAGCTTTTTCTTTATTTTGAAGTAATTGGAGATTATTATCTATAGGAGTTTTAAATTTATAAATAGTTTTTTTATACTCTTTAATAATTTTCTTAGTATATATATTTTCATTCATACTAATTTCTCCTTTTCTCTAATTTATAGATAGAGTATAATTAAGAAAAGTAGAAAGTTTTCTTAGGTTTTGAATTTTGACATTCTGTTTTAAAAGCTTATAAATATAATTAGCTATTTTTTGATTATTAGTAACTAGTAATATATCGTCTATATAGTAAGTTAAAATAGTTATATATAGTTTTTATTTCAAATAAAAACCGTTTCATTATAAGGAGAAATAATAAATCTTATTAAATAAAGAATATTGCTTAGATATTTATACTAAAGCTGAAGGCTTTATTTTAGATTATATAACACTTTGTTTAATAAATAAATAAACTGTAGTTTTTACTATTTTTATAAATAATTATATTTATATTTAGATTAAATTCCAAAGAATCCTTTCTTATATTAAACAAAAATCTAGTTAGTAGATAAATACATATAGGTTTATTAATATTAGTATGAATAAATACTATAGTAATATTATATTATATTAAAATCTATCCCAAATGAATAGAAAGAATTATTATATATTTCTAACATTTAGGCCAATAGGTAGTAATAAAGGTTTCTAAATAATTAATAGCTAAATATTAATTATAGCTCTAAATTACCTATCTAGTTTTATATATAGTTTTTTTAGTAATATTATTTATTTTTAATTTATAAACCTATCTACTACTTAGAATATTAATATCTTTAATATTAATAGTAGATAGAAGAATTACTTTCTAACTATTTATAATTCCTATTTATTCTATTTCGTTTATTATAGCTAGAATCTAGTTTTTATATCTAGGGGATTTAAATACTTAAATAAAAGAAGTAGGTTTTTCTATTTTATTTACTAATAAAATATAAGAAGCTTGATTATCTTTATTAGAATTCTTATATAATTTTATAGAACTATTTAAATTAGGATGGTCTAAAATAGTAAAAAGGATACTTTCTTTATAAGTTTTATAGTCCGTTTTGACTTTGTCTAATATAGTAGATAAATTAATATATAGGTTGGAGTTTCCCTGAATATTTGTATTATTTTCTATGTTTAATTCTGATATTTTATTATTTTTAGTTATTTCAATATTTGAATTTTCTTCTATAATTACTCTGGTTATTTCTTGAACTTTAGTTGTAGGATTTATCAAAGAGTTATTAGTATTAATATTATTCTTTTAACCTATACTAGAAATAGAATTATCTAGATTTAAAATAATATTATTATTGGGCTGACTAGACCTATAACTACAAGAATTCTTTTTAAAATTAATAGATAAAGGTAACTATTTTTCTGAAGTATAAAAAGTATTTTCTAGGATCTTTATATTTCTAGATTAAATAGTTCTCTTTTTATTAAAATCTTAAATTTTATAGGTATTATTTCTATAAGCTATAATAGCTTATTTATAAGCTTTTATATCTATTTCCTTAGTATTAAGATCTTTATTTTTATAATAATAAAGGTTACTCTATACCTTAATATTATTAATATTAGGTTTTATTCTACTTTTGAATTTATAGAGAGTTTTGAAATTTATAGAACTATGAGGAATTCTATTATGTATATATAGAAGTTATTAAACTATCTTCTTATTAGTAAAAAGATAAATTTAAATAATAAGTTAGAATTCTAACTTATTGTTTCGAGTTCTTATTACTCTTTCTATTGAACTATTAGGTTTATAAGTATAAAGAGGTTTAATATTATGAATAATATTAGAATAAGAATAAATATGTTTTATTTTTCTATTAGTAAATTTATTACTTCTATCGGTATTAAATTCTTTCATTTTTCTCTTATTATTATTATTATTTACTAATTCTTTAAATTTGAGAAAAAGTTTTGAAATTCTTTTAGCTGACGTTTTAATAAAACTCCCTAAGTAAGCCTAGTTGATTTATTGATAAATAGAATATATCTATCATATCTATTATATATTATATGAGCTATAAGTCTGTATAAATCTAAATTAATATAGCCTAAATATGATAGATTACATTTCTGTTGTTTTCTATTTTTATTAACATTATTATTGAAGCTTCCTTCAATATAGGCTTTATAAATAGAAAGAATACCTATTTTATTTATTTTATAGGATAAATTTAAAGTTTTACTTTTCAAACTATTTATTACTTTTGTATTCATATGACTTAAATGGGTATATAAAAGCTGAATATTTTGTAATATAGTAAGAGAAAGAATAATATCTTTTTATAAAATAGGAATATTAAATTCATATAAATTATTGTTTAATAAATCTTACTATTAAAGTAGAATTCTTTTATATATTATATAGTATAGGTTTTCTCTAGAAACTTAATATAATTCTTATAGTATTAAGTTTGTTTTAAGATAATAAATTAATTTTTAATTCTAAAATATGATAAACTTTTTGTTTAGTTACTTTTGCTCTATGCCTAGAATAATATATAAGCTCTATATCCTATATATAGATTTAACTATAAACTTTACTTAATAATAGTATTTATATTAATACTGCCTTATAACTAATTAAAATAGTAACGAAATTACTTATTGTTATCGATAATTATACTCCTAGTTCTAATATTCAACTCTATAGTAGTAGAAAACCTTGTAGTAATAATTAGAAAGAATCTTATTAAAACTAAAGCTTAATATATATAGTTAAAAGTTACTAGTAAGGTTATAGGGTTAAGAATTCTTAGAAACCTCTTAAAGATAGAAGAAAATAAAGTATTTATAAGAGCTAGGTATTCTATAATTTATTATTCTTCTATATTCTATTCTTAATATAGCTTAATAGTTAGAATAGTAGTATATTATATCTTTATAATATAATTAAAATTTGCTTGAAATCTATATAGCTATTTATGAAAAGAGTACTATAGAATAAATATAGAGATATCTAGTTATAATTATTATAACTAAAACTATTAGTATATCAAATTAAGCCTTAATAAAATTATTCTAAATATTATAATCAATAGGTAGCCTATAGATAATTAAAAGGAAGTTATCTAATTATCCTATAAACTACTATATTAAGCTAGTAATATTAGAAACTAAGTATTAATTAAAAATATTTTAATATTAATATCTTATTATAATACTAGTTATTAGTTACTTTAGAATATTATAGTAATATAATTATAAGGGTTTTAAAAACTATATAATTATACTAAACATATTTATATCTATATAAGTATTATTTATATATTAGCTACATTCAATTAATATATTAAAATTACTTACTAATAAGAATAAGCTAAATCTTATTATACTTATATATGGATTATAAGTTAGTTTATATTAATAGTAGAGAACTTTTATATTAATAGTATAAAGTTTTATCTTAAGGATAGGTAGGGATTAGTCAATAAGAATATTGAAATTATTAATATTAAGGTTATAATAAATATTTAAATAGAGTGCTTATAGTTGGTAGTAATTAAATATCTCGAGATATTCAAATCGTATATTAATAGCTATAAAAGCATAAGGGTATGAGGTTATTATAGAAGGAGCTATTAGTTATTTACTATTAAAAAAGTTAATATAAGGTAGATATACTAATTATAGCTATAAGGGATTTAGCCTTAGATTAACTAAAGGCTAGCTATAGTAGTTAGTGGGGGTAGGAGGGCTGAAGTTATACTTTAGGAGGTAATATATCTACTAATAGTCGTAGTAGAGAGCGAGCTATCGGCCTCTCTTATAAGAAATCTTTTTTAATATAAAAGTTTGATTTTTTAGAGATATTTTTAAATCTCTTATTATTCTAACTGTAAGGTATATAGTATTTTCCTATTTAATCTATTTTGAAATTAGCTTTACATTAAACAAAATAGATTTACCTTTCAATATATTAATAGTAGTAGTAGTATCTAGGTAAAAACTAATATTTTTATGATTTTCTTTTTTAATTAAATTCCTAGAACTTCTAGTAATCTATTAATTTATTAAAAAACCTAGAACTTTCTTATTATCATTTTCGTAAAGGGTTTTTAGATATTTCTTACGTCTTTGAAAATGTCGTCCTCTTTGAAAAATATATTAAGATCTATATCTTTAGAAATAAATTCTTTAGATTTAGGACTTTCTTTTTCTTCTAATATCTTATCTTCAACTTCAGTATCTTCTTTAGTTTTAGTTAAAATAATATTAATAGATTCTAAATTCTTCTTTTTAGAGTCTTTTTTATTTTTATTACTATTTTCAACTAAGATATTCTTCTACTAATTTAGAGCTTTTTTCAGATAAAAGTAAGGATAGTTTACTTTAGTATCATTATTCTTTTTATAATTCTTATAAAAGATTCCTTTTTATTTTGTATATAGTGTTTCACTAATTTTAAAATTCTTCTTCTTCTAAATATATTTAGTATAATTAACTAAATTATTATTTCTTATTCTAGATTTATCTAATAAATTAGAAAATAAAGAATTTAAAATTTAAGTTTCTTTATTAGACTTAAGGTTTTGAGTTATAGAATTAATAAAATCTTTATAATTAGAATTAAGGCTATTTAGAGTATATATTATAATTACCTATTTAAGTAATTCTAATTTATTATAAGATCAATTATTAGTAGATTCTTTAATTTTATTAAGAAATCTTTCTATATTACTAAAATTACTTAAAATAATATTAAAACATTCTTTATAAGTTAAAAACTTATTAGTAAATCCTAGGGGCTTATAGAGTTCTTATAAATATTTAAATATTCAAAAAGTATCTATATTATATTGAATAATTAAAAAAGGCTATTTTTATAATATAGTTATATATAATTTAGAAACGTATTCATTTTTATCCTTATTTTTAGAAGTAATAGGTTTAGTAATATCTATATAAATATCTTTACTAATAAGTAAAGTTTTAATATAAATAGACTAGACTTTATAATTATTACTTCTTATTAATTTAGAAATAATAATCTTTTTAGAATTACCTATTTTCATTAAAATAGAACAAAGTACTAAAATATATATTTATAAAGGGTTTTTCTAAGAGGATATAAAAGATTTATAGTATATAGTATAAACAAGCACTATATTTTTTAAAAAGATAAAGATTAAAGATTGAAATCCTTTTTTTCTATTTAAAATAAAGATATAACTTGAAAAATAAATCTTAAACTTACAGATTTAAATCTTAGCATTTTCTTTTTCTTTTTTGAATAAATTTAATTTTTTCTACCTCTATAATATTAATATAAAGTTAAAGTAGAATTTGAGACAAAAGAAGTTAATTCTCTATATAAGTTAATTCTTTTACTATTAAAATAGTTTAAAACTAAAGAGGAAATAAACTTAAAAGTAATTTGAAAAAGGAGTTACTTGAGAATAAATCTTAAATATCTAAAGAAGTAAAAAGAATTGAAATAGGTAGAAAAATCGAATTTTTAGGTATTAAAATAGCTTATCGAATAAAGTTGATATTATGTAAAAATAAAGTAATACTAGTAAGGCATTTAATTTCTATAAAAAATAGTAAAAAAGTAGAGGCTTTTATAGACTTTCTTATAATATTTAAATTTTATAAATAAATAGGAAAGATAACTTTTCAATAAATAATACGTAGAATCTTCAGGTTAAAAAAAGCTAAGCTTATACCTTATTGGAATAAATAGATAAATAAGTAAATCGATAGTTAAGTTATTATTAAAAATAACTATGAAACCAGGATAAATATAATATAATAAGAGTAGTTTTCTGAATAGAAAGACTTATTTAACTATTTGTACTAATAATAGTTAAATAGAAGGAGAAATAGTAATTCAATTAATAGTATGATTAATTATTTCTAACTATTATTTATAGAAATATTAAGGTTTTTATATAGAAGCTTTATCTAAGAGTTCTAGCTATACTACTAGAGTTCTAGCTATATTACTAGAGTTCTAGCTATAGCTATAATATACAGACTACTATAGCTATAACATATAAAACGTTATAACTATAGTATATATATCTTAGTATAATGTATAGGCTATTATAGCTATAGTATATAATATATTATAACTATAGCATATAAACGAAAACGTAGCATATATTATAGCATAGCTATAGTATATTAGCTACTATAATTATAGCGTATAAGGCGCTATAATTATAATACATATAGCTTGAACTACTTCTAATACCCTATAAAAAAGTAAACCTCTATACTTTCACCTCATTTACTTAAGGACCAGTAGGGGTAAAAAGATAAACTAAATTTATATTTATAGAGCGATTGTTATACGATTTATTAATTTAGAAATATCGTACGATTTCTTATTGCTCCTATCAGAATAATAGAAATAGAAGTTCTCTATATATCAGAATAAATCTAATAATAGTTTGTTCTCTACTATAGCTATTAGTAAACATATTGCCTCCTAAAATATAAGTTTAGCTTCCCTACCTTCTAACTAATTTTTATATTTAGCTTTTAGCAAATCTAGAATTAAACTTATTATTATTATAGCTAGTATATCTATTAGATATGAATATTTTTATAGATAATAAATAATTAATAGTCTCTTTTACAATAACTTTATAGGAAAAGCTAATGGCTTGCTTTTAACTATAACTATTAGTAGATATAATAGTTTCTAGAATATAACTTTAGTTTTCCTATTTCTTTACTAATTATTATAAGTAAGCTATAGTTAGTCTAAAACTAAACTTCTTATAACTATAATTAGTATACTTATTTTATTTTAATTATTTCATAGATTATAAATAACTAATAACCTAATCTTTATATTTTTATACTTTTATACTTTTATATTTTTATACTTTTATATTTTTATATTTTTATACTTTTATACTTTTATATTTTTATACTTTTATTGTTTTATACTATTATACTTTTAATACTTTTATACTTTTATCCTTTTAATACTTTTATACGTTTTACCTTTTAATACTTTTATATGTTTTATCTTTTTATACTTTTATCGTTTTATCGTTTTATCGTTTTATTGTTTTATTGTTTTATCGTTTTATCGTTTTATCGTTTTATCGTTTTATCGTTTTATCGTTTTATCGTTTTATCGTTTTATCGTTTTATCGTTTTATCGTTTTATCGTTTTATCGTTTTATCGTTTTATCGTTTTATCGTTTTATCGTTTTATTCGTTTTA